>WSXT02196584.1:0-19167 GCA_011762715.2 Neuroterus valhalla
GCTATCAAATGTCGAAAATTTTAGTTGTTGTCACTGTATTTCAGTTTGACTTAACAGCATCCCATTTTTTCTTACTGCTCTTTGAGAGAAGGAAGAACAAGAAAGAAGGAGAATAAAAACAAAGCTACCCCTACCTCGAAAACAGAAAACTATTACTACTCATTGATGAGAAGTACAATAAAAAAATTGATCATCACGATGCAAATATACTGGATAAAAACTGCGGTAATAAAAAGCAACATATATCATATAGCAATGAAGAGTATGTTAAAAATGTGAGCATGAATAAATGTGATGCGTCAATAGTAGATATGAATATACTTTCATGTTCATTCAATGATTTAGGAGGGGGAAAATTTAAATTGATTTGCCGTTCTGAACAGTGTGATATGAGATTGAAGAACCAAAAAATTATCAGGGCAGAATATTTTAAGTATCGTTTAGCAATAAGGGGAGAATTTATTCAATTTTTATTAGGTGTAAGATTATTTCAACAGTAGTAAGTCGATAACTATGTTAAGATTGAGAAAGATAGACTTCTCTATTTCAGAAATAATCAATCAAAAATACGTGTTGAATCTTATAAGGGATTGGTATATCATTTACAAAACAGTGCTGAGGCAATTGATAGTAAGATTGGGAAGATGGTGGTTTTGCCATCAACATATGTTGGTTCTCTGAGAAACATGACGCAACTGGATCAAGATTCAATGGCGATTGTAGGTAAGTTGGAAAGCAAGACTTGTTTATAACAATGACATGTGATCCAAAATGGAAAAAAATTGGAGAAGATCTTTCACAGAATCAAACAGCAACAGATAGGCCAGATATAGTTGCAAGAGTTTTTGCTTCAAAAGTAGATTGTTTATTGGATGAAATTGTAAACAATAAAATGTTTTGAGAAATATTGGCATACGTTTCTGTTATTGAATTTCAGAAGAGAGGATAACCACTCATGTGAATTATGATTTTTTAAATACGTTCCCTACAACTGATGATTTTTATTAATATTGATAGTTTCACAAAATAAATAGAATCATACTATCATACATAAATTATTATTCTATTACCCTTGAACCAAGCATAATTTGGAAACTTCCATTAGATTCATATTTAAAGGGGAAAGATTTGATTTGTTGTTTTGAAATACTATTTTTCATGAAGTTTAAAAGTAAGTTACAATAATGGAAATCGAATAAGAGCAGGGTTAAATCGTTTGTTACTAAGGGCGCGCGCAAGATTACCAGTGTCTAATACTTTTTTCAAAATATTCTTGTGGTTGGAAATTTTCGTTAATAAATTATTGAAAATATCTGACAATATTGCAAAATTCGCAAGGCAAATGAAATCCCCTCCGAGGAAGGAAATGATGCTTCCTAGCTCTCCTTCACAGCTCAATATTCGATTCCGTGTGAACATAACTCATTGTGAATAAAGTGTAAGTAATGATCATGAATAAATATTTGTAAAATTGATCCCGAACAAGCAAAGGTGTCAATGAGCTGTGGTTGCGTATAACTGAATGTAATCAGGGACGGTTAGAACCTCGAATTTTAAAAACATCCGGATGGGATGGCTAACATGTATGGAAGTCTGATGGAGGAATACAAATTATATGAAGGTTTGTTTGTTTTATTCCTGTTTGTGACGTTTCAAATCCTCGTATATAAATGAGCGCATGAAGTGATTGGATTGTTTTGTGAGTTGAGTGAAAGCATTGAGTGAGTTCTGGTGGTTTTCTTGTTTTTCTATTTGGTGAAAAAATTGAATAGAAGAGAGAAATGGAAGCTGCAAGAGAATCAATTAGAAGATATGAACTGCGATGGAAGTATATAATACCTTTATTTATTTGGCACGTTTTAGGCGTGTATGGATATTTCACATTTCCATATTTACAAAAGAAAATTACCTTTCTTTGGCGTGAGTAAGAGAATATTATAATGAAATTTATATTTTTTTTCAAAATTGAAATAACTAACATTATTTTTTTATTCAAGTCATTTTCGTCTTCATCCTCTATATGATGGGAATAACTTGTGGGGTACATCGCTTATGGGCTCATCGATCTTATCGAGCAAAAGCCCCTCTTCGATTGATTCTGGCATTTTCGTTCTATGGAAGTGGAATTGTAAGGAAAATAACTGTACAATGCAGAATTAGTAATTTATTCTGAGTTTTAACTGTGTATCATATTTTTATTGCCTAATACAAAGTGCCTAGGTTAACTGGGAATATTCTCCTATCAAAAATATTTTATTTCCTTCAAAGATTAAATTCAAGTTCCTCCATCAAAAAGACTTTTATTCTCGTCAATCAAGTACGACTACGTACCGCTTCTGCCCACAGGATTTTCAAATCGCGATAAGTTGAATTTTTTGATAGAAAAATTGGCTGATTTCATTGCTGCCCCTTTTTATCCATGAGGACCTAACAAAGATGTAATTCTAGTATATGTGGAGTTATATGTGGCACATCTATTTTGACGTTATGGACCGGATTCCTTTGCCTTAGAATTGGAAATTTTCGAAATTCAATACATTCGATTTCAAAACATCTATTTAGAGTATAGATTTTCAATACAACATTTTAAATAGATGATTTGAATATTTTCTAATATGTATTGATGGAAATGTACGTTGTGGTTCTGGACAATTTGAAATAAAAACTTTCAAACTGAATGATTTGAAAAGTAGGCATTGTTCTACAAAATCATAGATTATAAGAAAAAAATCTTCCCGCTTCGCTCGCAAGTTCAGCGCACCTAGGGCGCGCGTCTGTCGGGCCTCGCGCTTCACGCTCAATAATGTACGAGACTCGTGCATTGCGCTCGGGTATTTGTATCTCGCATTCGGAATGCTTTTGCTATTGTTTATTTCGATAATTATGCAGATTTGAAAGTTATTGAACACATCAATATCTTTTGGATCCCAGTTTACCAATGCAACCTCATATTCTTAATTTATAACGTAATTAGGTATAGATCAAGATTGCATTTCTCAGAGCTCTGTAGGCTTTAAGGTACACATTCTCATCGTGGCTCTCGCGCTTCGCGCTCGACTTTTGACGGAAGCTTTTATATGTAAATTCATTATCTAAGATACCTTCACAAATGGTGTCGAATGCGCTGTTTATTACAAAAACCAAGTGTATCAAAGACCGCTTTGATCCGTTCATTTTTTGTTGAGTTATCATGTTTACAGACGGACGGACATGCAGACAGGCACCAACGCCAAAACCTGATTTGCGGCTCCAGATGATCCCTAAACGTAGAGATCCGTTGAAAATTGAAGATGTGGAATTTCGGGTGATTCTGATACTTTTTTAGTCATATATGATGAGAATGTAATAAAATTTTGGATTTTCATTATCTGTGTGTACGGTAAAAGTTTGGATTTTTCATTTTTTCACTGGAAATTTTCAAGAAAATGAAAAAGTCGTATTAATGATCTTGTAGGATTCCCAAGGAAACATTTTTCCTCTCTGACTTTCTTTTGATTCTTGTGTTTTTTGGCAAAAAATTCTCATTTTCATTTATATTTCTGAATTTTGAAGATGCCACAACTCTGACAATTTTGATTGAAAAGAAAAGTTATACAGATAAATTGTTGCAATTTGACCTACTACAAGAAACTGTGCTTACAATTCTTGAGTCTTGGAATAAAGACCAAAAAAGATTTTTTTTAAACTGGGTGACGAACTCGACTTGTCTTTTTGGTCCCTTAAAATAGCTACCAAAGCACGATCGAATATGATCACTCTTTTAAAAGTTATCGAGTTCACAGATTATTCCTACATTCTCATCCTAATGAGAAGGTATTGGTTTTATGTGAAAATTGACTTTCGCGGAAATCATGAAATCTCCCCGTTTTGAGACCTCCTGATTCCCAAAAAGTATTTTTCACTTTGGTGTCTGTGTGTCTGTTGTTGTCGTCGTCGTCGTCGTCGTCTGTATACACGATAACTTTCGAAAGAATGATCATATTGGAGTGTGCTTCGGCACACTTTCTTTGAACCGGGAAAGAAAGGACGAGTTTGTCAGCCAGCTATTTTGAATGGAAAATCGAATTTTGAACTTTTTTTTGTACTTTTTTCCAAGGCTTAGAAACCGTAGGTACGGTTTCTTGTGGTAGGTTAAAAATGAAAAAATTTATCTTCATGTCTTTTTTGATGAAAACAAAATTGTCAGAGTTATGGTATTTTCAAAACTTGGAAATATAAACGAAAAAGAGAATTTTTAGCCATACCACGCAAGATATGAAGAAAAGTTTGATGGAAGGAATGTTCTTTTTTGGAAGGCCTCCCGGATGATATTTACAACTTTTCGAGTTTTTCGTAAAAAAGAAAATGTACATTATGATCGCACAAAAAATGATGAAAAAGAGAAAGATTCATTTTCGGTCAAACTATGCAAGCTACGGGAAAATATATATAAACTGAATTCGTGCACCAAAAAAAGATCCACAAGTTTGGTAAAATTATTGTTTTGATAGGACAAATAATGTTTGCTTTATGTATAGAAAGCCATAAAATTAATTCATTTCAATCATGGAAGATAACTTTAAAAAAGAAATAATAAAATTTTTGAAAAAATGACTAAGGCTAACACAGAAGATTGATAAAGAAATGTTGTTCACCCGTAAAATATATGTGAATTTGTTATAATTTTTCCCATCGAACGCGTGGTTTTTGTTTTAATCGTTAAAAATAGAATTAGAAATTGAAAGTGAATTCCTGGAAAAACTACACAACATGTAAAAAAAATTAGGCAACAAAACAACTCTACCGTTTTGGAAAAACTTTGATCGAATGCGCAGCAGGAGACACGCCATGAGAATGTATTCGTTAAAGCCGGAGAAGCTTTAACAAAAGAGAATTCACACTCATCAAATTGAAGTATCCGATTTTTCGCTTTTGAGTTTCACAAGCTTCTTATACAACTGTGGGGAAGTACAAAGGCCGAGCGAGTAGCGCGAGGTGAGATTACCATCAAGCGCGAAGCGCGAGATTCGAAAAACGCGCGCCCTAGGAATTTTCGATTTTTTAAGAAAATTCGAAAAGTTGTATTGACGATCTTGAAGGGCTACCAAGAAGAAACATTTTTTCTCTCTGACTTTCTTTTCAAAGTTGCGTTATTTGGTTAAAAATTCTCATTTTCATTTATATTTTTGCATTTTGGAAATGCCAAAACTCTGGGAATTTTGTTTTTATCAAGAAAAATCATTGGGAAAGATTGTCCCAATTTTTACGTAATATAATGAACCATACTTACAATTTTTCGGTCTTGGAAAAAAGTCCAAAAAAATTTTCAAAATGCTCCACCTCTTGTATTTTTCATCCAAACTGGCTGGGTCAAAGGCAAAGGAAAATTCAGATGATTCTAATACTTTCTCAATCATAAATGATGAGAATGTAAAAACAGACTGTATCATCTATATTCCACTCCGGTTAAGTGTTGTTTCTCTATGTAACTGCAAGTGGAGATAGGATGCTCAGCATTATATGGTTACAACAATATATTCAGAATTCTTCATTCAGATAATTCTTTTAAGGATAGTCGAATAATTTGTTATAATTATAAGCCTTGATATTCATATCGGTGAGATAAATAATGACTAATCGCAATCATGATTCGATTTTAGTTCTCACTGTATGAGTGGGTACGATATCATCGAGTGCATCATAAGTACGCAGATACAGATGCCGATCCACACAATTCGACACGTGGATTTTTTTCGCGCACATGGGATGGACTTTGGTGGAAAAGAATAAGGAGTGTATGAAGAGGCTACGGGAAGTTGATATGAGTGACATAAAAGCGGATCCAATAGTACGTTTTGGGGATAAGTAAGTTATGAAATTTTATAAGTACATAAGAAATACTAATTTTAAACTTATCACTCTCAATTTTCCATGGTCATGCTGTTGAATCTGACGGTTCCCATTCTTGTCGATTTTTGCTATTTATTCACTGCGTTTTGACTACACTTACCGCTTGGACGGGCGCCTACCGGGCTAGCGCCAGTTTCTCGACTCTTCATGCTTGAGTGATTCTCTCCCTCCCCCGACCCTCGCATGATGCAGCACGACAGCCCGTCAGCCTTGAAAAGGCAGGACCGTAATGCGTAGTATAGAAGTTGTTTACTTGGAGACTTGCGACGAACGTATGCACGAGACTATACATACGGTCCTGAGTGTTTACCTTCGCCTAGTCAGTCGTCGCTTCAAATCTGGTTCGAAGTGGATTTCTAATTTCTATCGCGTTAGGATCACAGCCCCTGATACTGACCCCCGTCTAGGAGGTGAGTGGATTTGTAATTTGAAGAGAACAATGCTCTTATGTATAAACGGTGTTAGGTTTTCAACCAGGTTGATTTTTTAATAAAAAATGTTCCACGGTTTTGGTTATCTGGTCAGTGTACGTTTTTATTCGCTATGTTTCGCCCATCCACGGAGGGCCTCTTCAGATGTTACAATGCATCCAAACGAGAGCTGTATGAACATCAATTACTTCAATTTTGAAATTTTTTTGTTAAATTTCCTAAATAAATGAAATTAGAAATATAATATTAACGGAAAGGTTTCTACCATCACAACATCTTACACATAAGTGTAATACGGTTACAATTAAAAATTTTCAATCCTCTTTTGTTTGGAGCCGTAGGTGAGTGTGAATCGTAGTCAATGTAATAGAGTAGTCATAGTATAGTGTATATTATATGTACATAACTATTATCCTGATTGAAATGGATTCATTTTATGGCTTTTTATAAATGAAGCAAACACTACTTGTCTTATCAAAAAGTTAATTTTACCAAATTTGTGGATCTCTTTTTGGTGCACAAATTTAGTTCATATATATTTTCCCGCAGCTTGAATAGTTTGACCAAAAAATGAATCTTTCTATTTTTCATCATTTTTTGTGCACAAAAATTTGCATTTTATTTTTTACGACAAACTCAAAAAGTTGTAAGTATCGTCCTAGAGAGCTCCCAAAAAGAAACATTTTTTTCTTCAAAATTTTTTCATATCTTGCGTGGTTTGGCTAAAAATTCTCATTTCCGTTTATATTTTCGGATTATGAAAATACCACAACTCTGACAATTTTGTTTTTACCAAAAAAAAGTCATAGAGATAAATTTTTTCATTTTTCACCTACTACAAGAAACCGTACTTACGGTTTCTGAACCTTGGAAGAAAAGTCCAAAAAAAGTTCAAAATGCTCCCCCCATTCGATTTTTATCCAAAATAGCTGGCTAACAAACTCGTCCTTTCTTTTCCGGTTCAAAAAAATTGTGTCAAAGCATACTCCAATATTATCATTCTTCTGAAATATATCGTGTATACAGACGACGACGACAACAGACAGACAGACACCAACGTAAAAACTACTTTTTCGGAAACAGGAGGTCTCAAAACGTGGAAATTTCATAAATTGTGCAAAACTCAATTTTCACATATAACCAATATCTTCTCATTATGATGAGAATGTAATAATCTGTGAACTTGATAATTATCGAAAAAATGATCATATTCGATCGTGCTTTGTTAGCTATTTTAAGGAACCAAAAAGACAATTCGAGTTCGTTAACGAGCCTTTTTGGATGAAAAATCAAAGAGGGGAAGCATTTTGAAATTTTTTTCGGACTTTTTTTCCAAGACTCAAAAATTGTAAGTATGGTTTCTTGTAGTACGTAAAAATTATTTATCTTGATGATTTTTTTTTTTTATAAAATCGAAATTGTGAGAGTTGTGGCATCTTCAAAATTCAGAAATATAAATGAAAATAAAAATTGTTAGCCAAATAACACAAGAGTCAAAAGAAATTCAGAGAAGAAATGTTTCTTCTTGGCAGCCCTACAAGATCGTCAATACAACTATTCGAATTTTCTCAAATAATCGAAAATTCCTATTTTGATCGCGCAAAAAATAATTAAAAATAAACTGTGAACTCGATAACTTTCAAAACAGTGATCATATTCAATCGTGCTTTGGCAGCTATGTTATTTTCCTATTTTTTCTGTTTTCTCATATAGGCACTTCAAGCTCATGGTGCTCTTGAATAGTTTCATCATCCCAACAGTCGTGCCAGTATATTTCTGGAATGAAAGTTGGTATTGGGCGATCATGTCTCAAGTTTTCATGCGCTATATATGGCTGTTAAATGCAGCTTGCTCTGTGAACAGTTTTGCACATTTGTGGGGTTCGAAACCTTATGATAAGTAAGATTCAATTTATTTAATCTTCAACTTCACAAAATCAGTAAATAAAGCTAATGAAGTATTATTAAAAGGATCAAGTATTTATCTTTCCAACATTCATATTCGTCATAATTATCAAAATTCAAGAAATCTAAATAAGAATAAATCAGAAATAAAATCCCTATTCAATGCCTATCAATAAAGTTTATAAAATTGGTTCCGAAACTGAAAAAATATTACTCATCGAACTGTTATCATCGCATTTAATAAATAAAATCATAAAAACTGGATACTATGAAATAAGAACAGGATATGGGAGTTATTCAATTTTTTTTTAAATTTATTATGTTTCAAATTCCGATATGTCAAAATCGAGGCCAAAATAAGATCTTTTATTATATAATGTATAAATCTTGTACACAATAAATGTGTACATCCTTGCATTTTTGAAGGATTTATCAAATACTACACTGTATAAAATCAGTGTTTGCCGCAACACCACACTGGTGTCGTTTTCTGGTGTCACACCGCACTCGGTGTTAATATCGCACTAGACCAGTGCGGCATATTGGTGTTCGGTGTGATTGTACGATTTCGACACCACGTAAGTTGTTGTATATGATGCATACTCACACCGTGCTAGTGCGACTGTGATCATGTAATCACACCAAAAGAGTTTCACTAATCTAACCCTCTGACTGTCAACCACTGTCAAACAAAAAAGTAGAATGAAAAATCAACAAGATTTTATTCGGTGTTTTGGGTTGCCAATTTCAATGAATGGCTAAATGATACGAGTATACAGTATGGAAAAACAACAAAATTATCTTCGGTTTAATTATTGTCTAAATAACAGAACGTTAATATTGAAATCTTGAATTGTCTCCATTATTTACTAATAATTGAATTGAGATTTCAATACATTCCATTTCAAAAATGTATTGTTTCGAAAAAGTTGAATCAAGTTTAGCTATATTCCTGGCACTAAAATTATTATCAATAATTTTGTAAAACAGAAATTCAAATTCATGTTTTTTACAAGGTTGGTTTTATATTTCAAAGTGTAAATATACTTATCCTTTCCTTGAGTATATACATCTATAATAATTTTGAATTTGAGTAAAATCTTCAAAAAAATCTACAACCCTCTTTTAATACTAAAAAATTATTACTTTTGACATCATATCTTATGTATGACTTATGCATAAAATAAATATATAACTTTTGTATGAATATTTAACGATTGATCTCACATTTTGGAATTGATATAATATAGGTATATAAATATATAATATAATAACTATAGTTGAGCTATACTTTTAACACTAAAATAATTATAAAGAATTTTGTAAAAGAGAAATTCAAATTAATATTTTTTACAAGGTTGGTTTTATATTTCAAAGTGTTAATATACTTATCCTTTCGTTGATTCTATACATCTATGATAATTTTAAATTTTAGTGAAATCACCAATAAAATTTACAACCATTTTTCAATAATAAAAATTATTATTCTCGTCATCATAACTTATCTTATGACTTTATCAAATTCCATTTCATTAAAAAACTTAAATATGAATCAAAATTGGAAGAACTGCAGCACTTTGGAAATGAACAAAAAATTATGAGTTTTGAAATTCTGACAGTTCCGAGAATTCTGATTTGAGTTCTGGTTTTTCAAAGTAGAGTTCTACGAAAAATTGTTATGGCACTTTTCAATAGAATGAAAATTTGAAGAACTGCAGCACTTTGAAAATGAACAAAAGTGTTGTGTTTCTCAAATTTTGACAGTTCCAAGAGTTCTGATTTGAGTTCTGGTTTCTCCACCGAGAGTTCTACAAGAAATAGTTATGGCACTTTTCAATAGAATAAAAATTGGAAGAACCACAGCACTTTGAAAATTTTTGTTGAATTTCAAAGTGCTCTAGTTCTTTCAATTTCGATTCTGATGAAAAGTGCCATGACTCTTTTTGTATAACTTTCTGTGGAAAAATTAGAAATCTGATCAAAACTCTTGGAACTGTCAGAATTCCAAAACTCGACATTTTTTGTTCATTTTCAAAGTGCTGCAGTTCTCCCGATTTTCATTCTATTGAAAAAAGCCATAAACATTTTTCGTAGAACTCTCTCTTGAGAAACCAGACTTCTAATCAGAACTCTTAGAGCTGTCAGGATTGCCTAACTGAAAAGTTTTTGTTGATATTCAAAGTGCTGTAGTTCTTCCAATTTTTATTCTATTCAAAAGTGCCATGACCATTTTTTGCATAACTCTCCTTGGAGAAACCAAAACTCTCAACAGAACTTTCGGAACTGCCAAAAATTTCACTATTTGAAAATTCACCAATATTTTGATAAGTGTTCTAACTTTGAGATTTTTGAGTTTTTTGAAATTCTGTTTTCTGAGAACTCCAGGATTCTTAGAAAAGTTAAAGATAAGGCAAAAAATAAAAAAATTCTGTTTTTTTTTTTGTTAGTTTATTTTTTATGAAATTGGGCAGAACTATTTCCGAAAACCATCAGAAACTCTAGAACTATCCTTGTTGTATTCAGAACTCTGGCAAAATGTACATTTTTCAAAAGTATAGGGGAGCGTGAAGTTAGCTCCCCATTTTTTAAAGTAGGTTTTTGACTTCTTAAAAGTCAGAACTATCGCTTAAACAAATCAAGAACTCTAGAACTATTGGAGAAGTACTCTAAAAATTTCTCGAATTATCGATAGTGGGGATAGAGCGGTGTTCATTTTGAATTATTCGAAAATATGAAATAAAAATACTCAATCCCAATGAGTAGCGCACAAGAAAGTGAAGCACGCGCATATAATTTATTGCATTTTTTGAATTCGGAGACTTTTAACCATGATATTCCATGTTGACAGACATCTGCCCTTATAGCGGACGTCACATCAATCATTAAAGCTCTCATTTTTGCAAGATTATGTTTCAACTTCTAAAAACTTAAATTAATAAATGTCTAAACACACTATTCACTTTTTTTGTGAAAATGAAGTTGGTTAAACGTCCTGTGTGAGATGCAAAAATTATTTTTAATATTCATGACGCATGTAGATTTTCTTTCATCGTGATTTATTTCGAAAATAACCTTTGATATCCGTGTAGTAAAGAATGATAATTACTACTCTTGTGCATAAAATTTTGTAGTGTTATTCAAATTTTTATTTTCATCTAGGAACATACACCCAGTGGAGAGCAATTTTGCTAATTTAATATCATTGGGAGAGGGATCACACAATTATCATCATACTTTCCCTCTGGATTATAAAGCAGCAGAATTTGGCATCTGTCGTATAAATTTATCAACCTTCATAATCAATCAATTTTCCAAAATCGGATGGGCCTACGATCTCAAAGAGCCATCAGAGGATTTAATAAGAAGTATCTATCAAAAGAGAGGTGATAGCAGTCATCCCAAATTGAAGGACTGAACCGCAAGACGACAGTTTCTTCAACATTTGTATTATGTGTATTCCATAATTGCTTGTGAACAATGATTCCTAGAAATAAAACAATGTATTGAAAATAGGCCTCTTAGGAGTTTTCTTACCTATCAATATATAATACTTCCCATCCTTGCATAGAAAACTTCTTCTTTCCAATCCATATATTGCATCATGCAAGCTCTTGTGTTTCTAATACAACTCTTTATATATCTTCGCTTCAGAGCTCCATTCACATACTCCGACTATTCTTTTTTCGGGTCTACCTCTGGGTACGCTACCAGTCACTTTAATTGAATGAACTTTTGCTTATTTGTCCTAGTTCTGTTTTCAGGTTTGACGATTGTGTTTTTGTCTGTCGTCGTCTGTATATCGGATAACTTTCGAAAGATCAGCTTGAATTACGCTTCAACACACGCATAAGGTTCCTTTCTTTCAGCCAACTGTTCTAGTTCTAACTATAAAAGGAATATCGAAAAATATCAAATTACTTTTTTTGTTCAACCTAAAGGAGATACGGAGGAAGTATTGAGACAAAAATTTTAATCCAAAAAATATCTGAAAATTTGTTCTCCATAATTTTTTGATGGGACCTGCAGTTTTTGTTGAATCGGAAACAAATTGATTAGAACTGAGAAATTGGATTCTCCAGCTCAACTATACGTGTTGGGAAAGAAAATTTGATAAATTAAATTTTTTGTAACACTTGCACGAATCCAGGCCTTTTCGACGCCCATGAAACGGGGCTAATGCTCAACATTTCATTCCCTAGGGAGTGGAAAGTTGCGTCAGAGATGAATAATGAGAATTATACTTCTATGATCTTGCATTTTACGATAATCAGCCCACTCGCCGTAAATACTGGGAAGAAATTTTTGTTGTATTCTATCCATCTATCCATTCCTTCTTTGGTCTGCCTCTGGGTACGCTACCATTCACCCTACCTAGATACACTTGCTTTGTTAATCGTTCCTCATCCATTCTCTCAACGTGACCGAACCATTTCAGCAATTTTTTTTATTCTTGTCAAACAGCGTTCCTTCTACACCACATTCTCTGAGAACCCACCAATTACTCACTTTGTTCATTAGCGTTTTACCGCACATATTACGCAGAAATGGCATACTGGTTGCGTTGAGTTTACCCTTGACCTTTTTTTGATTCGTCCAGTTCTCGCTGCCGAACAGCATAGTTGGTGCGAGCACAGAATTGTATATCGTAATTTAGGCCTTGTTTGTTACATTTTTACTTTTGGTGATACCGCGTACACTGCCGATAATTGTTCTACCCTCATTCATACGTCTGGAAATCTCTGCATCTATCTTTCCGTCAGCAGTAAATGAGCTTCCAAGATACAAGAAATTATCAACTTTTTTTATCTTTTCTCCAGTCAGGGCTATATTGCATTCCGTTTTCGCATCTTTACTTCCAAACACAATAATTTTTGTTTCATTCACGTTATTGCTGAGACCCATGCTCTTCAAGCTGGTATTCAGTCTGCTCAACATCCTCTGCAAATCATCGGCTGATTCTGCTGTAAGGATCTTGTCATCTGCAAACGCAAGGCCACCAACTTTCAATGTCCAAAGATTAACACCTTTCTCGTCCGAGAGAGCCATTCTCAGACATGTGTCCATGTATATATTAAACATCCAAGAGTACATAACGCATCCTTGCCTAACGCCCTGCCTAATATTCAACCAATCGCATAGTTGTCCATTTACTTTCACACTTGCTTTTCCACCACTATAAATCGCTCGTATTGCTTTCATAAGCCAAGCAGTCACACCATACTTTTTCAAGACTTCCTAAAGTTTAGCTTTATCCACCTTGTCGAAAGCTTCATCCAGATCAACAAATGCACAGAGAACTTTTTTGTTTACTCTAAAGCTTTTTTTGTGATCAGTTTCAAGCTAAATATCTGATCCGCACATGATCTCCCTGGCATAAGTCTACACTGAACTTCTCCGATCCTTTCCTTTGTTACTCCCATGACTTTGGTAATAAGTATTTTGGTAAATACTTTGTCCACATTACTTAGTCGGCTCATTGCTCTATAATTATTACAAATGCCTGGACCACCCTTTCCCTTGTAGATTGGGACAATAATCGCCTTTCGCCAATCACTCGGAACTTCACTGTTCACAGCACACATGTTCATGAATTCACACAGCCACACAAAAAATATCCACCACCGAACTTAAACGTTTCAGAGGAAATGCCACCAACATCGGCAGCCTTGCAAGGTCAAAGTTCAAATTGGAAACCATTAAATTTATTTGGGACTAAAATTTTGTCAGCGATGAAGAATCAATTTTACAGCAGTGGGGGCTGTGAGGGAATTTTTCCATTGAAAGATTTTTATAAACAAAATTTTGGCTTCATTCGTCAATGGATTTCTATGAAATCCTTCAAGCAGAGCGATTTCAGTTTTTGTTGATACAAACATCTAGTGAAAAAACAATTAACGATACTCTTTATTACTTTTTTGGGCATTAGTTTCTTTAAAATATGTATCAGTATTGCCAATTTATGTATTGATCGTATTGATAAAATAAGATACGAAACTAACCTCAAAAGTCTTCGAATTGAAACTCGAAAGGACGATCAGCTGATCGTCTCCTCCAACTTGTGTAGTTTCTCAAGAAATTAAATTCAAATCAAATTCCGTTGCACTACTCATTACATTTCATTACACTACTACTACTGCGCTTGCAGTCACGGTTTGTCTACAATCCGTTTTTCATTCGTGGCTGTTACGGTGAGCGCAGTAACAGTTACGGTCTAAACAGTAACTGCTCAGGTGTACTCCTCTCCGTGTATATTGCATTCTAACTATTATAATTTAAAAGTGTATATGGTATAGAGGTATGAACCCTAAACATAATATTCCTATTCTTTCTGTATTCTCGAAAAGGCACTTTAAACTTATGATGCTCTTGATTGCTTTGATAATGCAAATACTTCTACCAGTATATTTTTGGAATGGAAGTTGGTACTGTTTGAGCATATTTAAAATTTTTAGGCTTTATGTATTTTTAGGAATAATGTAATCGGGTGTAAAACTTTATGGTCGGTAAGGCTTATTTCTTTCTTATTTCACTTTCAATAATCAACAATGAAGATTGATCAAATAATATTGGAAAGACAAAACAGATTATTCTGGTTCAGTATCTGGGAATAAAGTAACTGCTTCTCCTAAATGAGAAAGTAATTGTTCACGCATGCATGGTCGGAATACTTAAGCATTCACGAAAATTTTCTCAAAATTTTTACCTTGTTTATTCAAAAAGTGTCATAATTTAAAGTCAAGCTACCAAAGAGTGACACAAAAAACCGTGGTTTTCAGCTTTTCGCAGAAGTCATTACTTCAACCAATTGTCGTGCATAAACCAATGAAAGCTTGTCTTATGCGTAATTAGGTTATATTTATCGTGTTATGTCCTGTGTTTTGTACGATTCCTCTTTCACGAGTGATTTAAATCAATGTCATTGATGACATGCTGAAATAATTCATTGCCCCTCCATTACCTTAATTACACGCAATCGTTTTGCTTCTAAGACAATAGCATGGAAAATTAATCAATAAAATCTATGAATATTAAATCTGTGCGCACACTTTTTTAAAGTGTGAGATAACATGTGACCATGCGAGACCATGCGAGCTTCGAAAAAATTGCTAAAGGAAAAAAAAATTTTTTGTTGATGAAGATGTACAAATTACCTATTACCCTTTTTTGATAAGACGTATAGTTTTTGTTTTACTCGTGAAAACACACTTGACAGAATACGAATTGCTATTTTCTGGCCAAATTATGAAAGATAAGAAGAAACATTAATGAGCAAAATTATTAACCACAGAAAGGTCTACAAATTTTGGTTGATTCATTTTTCAATAGGACATATATTTTTCGTTTTTATCGTGGTAACGATTTTCAAACAGTGGAAAATTCCATTTGCTAGCAAAGTTATGCAAGATATAAATCTTGAGGGCGAGTATTGTAATGAGAATGTGTTCCTTAAGGCCGATAGAGCCTCAAGTAAATAACTCAAAAATTTCATTCATTGAAAATTCAAAAAAATCTAATAATATTCTGAAAAGCAGAGGTTTCTAACAGGTTTGAAATATTTGCAATTCTGTACGCTCTCTACACTATGAAAAGAACCGAGTACAAAGTGTGAGGGCCGAAAGTTGTCGAGCGCGTGGCGCAAGGTTTATTCCTTATCGAGCGAAAAACGCAAAAATCGAAAGACGCGCGCTCTAGGCGCGCTCATACTTGCAAGCAAAGCGAAGAATACGTTGCCATGTAAGATTTTTATTGTGTTTGATGGAAAGATTTTCCATTTTTTATTATTTTCTGAATTAGCAAAGGTCAATTTAAAAAAAAATTATTTTTATTGGGTAGAAGGGAGAGAATTGAACATTTTCCATTTTTTCTGATTTGGAAGAGGGACATTTTTATTTTGTTAGATTCTTCTATAAGTGGGAGGGACGACAATTTTTTTATCTGTTTATATACATAGGAAGAGGCACTTTTTTCATTTTTATTGAGTTGGATGGTCGACATGTTTTATTATATTCACATTTGTATTACCGCGAGTTGCAAGAAAAATTCGTTTTTATTTGGAGTAGTAAGAACGACTAGAAAATCCGCGCGCTCCGCGCACGGAAGTTTTGGTTCAGTTTCAATTTGAGATATCTTTTTAAATAAGTCAATTATAATATCGATGACGATTATTCTATATTTCATGTGTACGTATAGTTCACAATCATTTAACAATTATTACATATTTTATATATAATTCTTGGAACAAACCTTTTTTGAAACTTCTCCATCAGGAGGTTTAAACGAATAAGTAATGATATTGTATAGTAATATAATGTTTTAAAATTATTATACTGATGTATAGGTATTCTATCAATAATGCAAATAGGAATGAATATAAAAATGTGCGATTCTTTTGAAAAATGATTTCATACTCCAAACAATCAATTAAAAATTTCCTGGTACACATAATCCTTATTCTTTTTTGCTCTTGCAATTTCTTGTGATCAATATAAATTTTTAATGATTCCCATGAGCGCACTCTTGAAAACGTCACGTACAATAATTGACCTCGGTTGAATACATCGTTTCTTAAGTCGATTCCAATAGTATCAAAAGTTTGGCCTTGAGATTTGTTTATTGCTATCGCAAAAGCTAGTTTGATTGGGAACTGCCTTCTTCTGGAGGAGAAAGGTTAATTGTTTTCGCAATGCAATGTTACACGACTCAAGTAAGCAATTTTACCAATTTCATTACCTGTCAAGATTTGGCAGCGTAATACATTGTCATGCATATCTAGAATAAGCAATCTTGTTCCATTGCAAAGACCTTCGCTTAGGCTCATATTTCTGATGAGCATGATGACCGTGAATTCTTTGAGTCGCAATTCATGGGGTGGCAAAGTTGGAGAATTAAGTGAATTTGAATACTCAGGTAAAACAGCCTCGTGATTTATGTTGCCTCCATTATTAGTTATCTTCGTGCTATCTATACTGGTATACATTTTTTCTGTTTTTGCGTCAAGAAGATCAACAACTTTGTTGTTAATTTCATCAACATCTATATTTCTAGCTGAAAGAATAGCGTGCTTTGCTAATGTAGTGAACTGTTTTTTCTCGATCAAACTTTTGTACGTATCTTTCACTATATCAGAATATTCTGAAGCATCCCTTCAACATCCAAAATATCATAATTTTTGACTAATGAGAAATCTATAGGATTTCCGTTTATGACAATTGTGTCTTTCAAAACTTCATCAACTACTCCTCCGACATTCAAAATAGTAGCTATTTTGACTAATGAAAAAATTGATAGGTTATGCTATCATTCTTTTTTCGAATGAAAAATCTATAGGTTATGCTTTCATTTTTTTTGTGAATGTAGATCATTGTTTTCTAATGTATCTGACACTCTGACAGGCATGTTTTTTTTTTAAAAATTGTAATATCCAAAAATGTACCAACTACTCCTTCAACATCTAAAATATCAGCAATCGAGCGTCCAGAAGCAATAAGGGGACACGCATGGATTTCGCCGATTAACTTTTGTTCAAGGGGTCGTGTTTTCGGAATGTTCAAAATTCAATTCTGATGGCTGATATTTCTAGAGAATCTCATAGCGCATCTTTTTTGTGTGAGAAGTGGGTATGTACGCTTCTTCGTTTTCTAGTTATTCAAGAAAAACTGTTTTTTTTTTTTGCTGAAAAAAATGTCAGTACATTTTTGCGTTCAACTTGCCAGATCTTTGCCGGAAATGGTTATTTTTCTTCAAATTCTAACGTCACGTAGTTCAACATGTTGTACGACTGTCGGTATGGTTAAGAAAATTGAAAAAAATACCAGGGCCGCATCATGAATTTTCAAAAATATTTTGTTCGAAATCTGACATGCATTCATAGAAACGAAAAAGTTGAGTAAGGAAGTTTCGAGCTTCAGAAACTTTCAGCGACAAAAATGTTCCTCATTATTTGAGGAAGTTTTTTCAATAGGTTCCAGATCTTGAATTACTATGGGAAAGAAGTTAGAGCGTTTTGAAAATTCCGATATCGTGCTCCGTTTGGCGCTTTATTGCTCTAGCGGCAACACATTGCGGCTTCGACACTCTAGTGGATAATGCACATGTGAATTTTGAAGTTAAAATTCTCTCTAAAGTACAATGAACATTTTGACAGGCTCGAAAAATATTAGATATCACTTCTATAATAGATACAATTCAATAATAGTGCGACACTATTTCGTTTTGTTTTGTTTTGTGTGCTCGACTTTCATGACCCCGAGAAAAATAATAATATGCACCAGACAACAGCAGTCTTGCAAACCGATTCCAAAGGGAGACAAGTAATCATAATAGTTTTTAATGCTTAATTTTAATTAAGTTTGTGATTATATGAGATATGGCAGACGAGAATGAACCATCGGCCGGTAAAGTAAGAAAACGTGTTTCACAAGAAAATTTGCAGACCAGAAATGTTCGTAAAAACAATCGAAATAAGGTACAAGATATGTAAGTAGACAATAGAGTACACTAATGTACAGAATTTTTTTTTTCTGCAATATGTTTCCCCAAAGGCAAAAAATATGTACAATTCATATTTTTCGACTCAGAGTAAAGAAATCAATGATGATGAATCAATATTATCGTCCACATTAATTTTTTTTGACATTCTAGTAGAAACTTAAATGTTAATAAAGTCGAATCCGCAAAGTGTTGCCGCAAGAGCAATAAAGCGCCGACCGGAGCACGATATCGGAATTTTCAAAACGCTATTACTTCTTTCCCATAGTAATTTAAGATTTGCAACCTATTGGAAAAACTTCCTCAAACACTAAGGAATATTTTTGTCGCTAGAAGTTTCCGAAAGTCGAAACTTCCTCACTCAATTTTTTCGTTTGTATGCACGGAAAGGGTCTCCCACCACTGACCGATGTCCGTCACATCGAGAATTGATGTGCGACCGAAAAAAATTGAAA
>WSXT02196595.1:0-19166 GCA_011762715.2 Neuroterus valhalla
TACATAATCATCAACGCTGAGATGCAGAGAGCAAACTAGTATTTGTTGATCAGTATCTTGAATCTTGAGTCGTTTTACCTATTCGGAACGTTTATCAACAAAAAGGCTTTCTCCAACAATATTTTTTAACGTAACAGTACCACTGCCAAATTTTGGTATTATATGGAAAATCAAATTGATGTTGATATTTTTTTGGAGTCACAATTGACAACACAGCACACATTGATTTTGCGAGTATCGTTTCCCTTTCTATGGTTCCAGGAGAATCCCATTTTCAAGATTTTATATTAACTCAATAAACTTCTTATGTACTTCTAACTGATTCATCTTACACAAAATTAGTTATCATCGCGTTATTTGAGTGCAACGCGAATGTAAACAATGCTACGCGTATCCCATAGGCAGCCATGTTGATTAGTTCGCTTGATGGATATCAGGTCTCGCATTGAAAATTTAAATTCCCAATTTTGCTTGCCCGGCGCATGGGTCCTCTCATTGGCCACCCGTGGCCGCCGTTTGGCGCGTGATTCGAAGCGGGCAAAATGAACTATTATTAAAAATAAAATATATAATTATTATGATTCGCACATGAATGTCAGAAATGACGTAATTTGTAATTAAGGTTAGAAATAAAATGAAAATGCTTATATTTTGTAAATAAAAGATCATTTTTGCGGAATATGAAGGTGAATTTTTCTGTTATACACAAAATGTACGTGTTATTATTATATTTCTAACCTGAATTACAAATAAGGTCATTTCTGACAATTATGTGCGAATCATAATAATTATTTATTTTATTTACAATAATGGTTAATTTCGCCCGTTCTGAAGCAAGCGCCAAACGGCGGCTAACGGTGGCCAATGAGGACCGCTGCGCCGGGCAAGCGCAATACTTGCATGTCCAAGTTGGTATCACTGTTGGAGTACGGAGTTATATTTTGACAACTTTGTCCATCATACGCCATAGTCGGTAGACATTGCAAGGTGCGTTATTTGCACCTTGTAATATAAGACCACAACTCGATACATTTAGGTAGCCAGCATGCATGCAAAGCAGATCTATGCACGTAGTGTGTAATATGACCACCGATCTGTGTTATATCCTGGATAAAAGACATCTTGTATACTTGGGTTAAAACGCAGTCACTTTTTGATGCCCATTATTGCACGCTATCCCAAATCGGCATGTTAACCGTCAGCTGACTAGAGGCCATCCATATATTACGTAACACATTTGGGGGGGGGGGGTCTATACTAATGTTACGCAATGGCGAAAAACTACAAGAAAAGTCGGAAAACTGCGTTACACAGGGGGGAGGAGGGGGTCAGAATTGCCGGAAGATTGCGTTACGTAATATATGAACAACGCCCTATAGAACATACTCCAATTTACGGCTTCAACCCAGCCCGCTTCTGTGACGTCATTCAATATCCAGAGTCTGATCCAGATCAGGCCCGCATTCGAGACATCATCCACTATCTAGGGTATAACGCGGATCAGTATCTGAGGGACCTCTGTTAAGTAGGAATCATCAAGCAGCCATCTTGGTTCCAGAATCTATGAGAAAACGAATGGCACCTAAAAGAGGGCCCTTGTCTGACATTAGGCAATTAACACACCATCTTTAATTCATAGACCATGGCGTGAATTCGATATAGCTTCTGTCAAAAATACCCCACATAATTGGCTTATCGTACCTTAAGTGCCAAGGTAAACTAAATACGGTTCAGATTCTACCTTTAACAAAGTTTACTTACAAGTTTTTACTATGCACCATGAGCAACCGCTACCTAATTCTAAGAGAACTTAGAGAACTCTGGAGGTACCACACTCACGACTCTCCCTGGCTCGCCAAAGCTCTTCCAGAGTGTGAGGCGGGAATCGAACCCGCAACCCGACGGAGTTGGTCCGAAGCTCATGCCTCAGCCTCAACTACAAACTGACCACTCCAATCTTGGTAGTCACATCGACGAAGATACTTCAAGCTCATTACATCAAAGACAACGTGCCCGACTGCTCGTATCGCATTATCCTATGGGTTGCTGTTACCCAGTGAGAGGTGCCTCATCTAGAGAGATTGTGGGAGAGACACGCGAGAAATTCACGGGATTTGAAAAGCAGCGGATAATAGCGTATAAGCATCGAGCTCTGCATGTCGCGGTTATGGTAATGATTCCAACGCCTGGAGCAAATTGCAAATAGGGAGAAAACTTGATAAGGACCGATGAAACGCATGATAAATGAGGTTGAAATCGTTGCAGGGTCGTGATCGATATTATAAATGTGTTTTCTCACAATTATTATGATACAATTTTTTAGCGTTGCGGAAAAATTAGGTTCGCGCACGCTGCAAATGCACTGTGCGATGCAAAATTACTTTTTTTGCAACATCCAACGCGGAAGTAGGCCTTTGCATGTACCAACATCGTATGCAAAGTGACTCATTCTTGAAAACAACGAGAAAAAAAATTGCGCATGCGCACTTGGATTCTTATATAGTTTTGGGGCCGACGGAATCAACGCGCAAGCGCAAAGCGTAGATGAAGAACTCTTTGCATAGCGATGATTCAGAGCAGCGTAGCTGCAGCAGCGCTCAGTGTCCAAGCGAACAGCTGATGGTAGTTACGAGGTTAGAATCGACGTGTTCGATGTGCTAGAGTAATTTTATTTTTCATTGAAAAAAAATGATGAACTTTGTAAACAATTATGAAACTGATTAATGATGAGGGCATTTTGAGATGGATTATTTTGGCCTTATTTTTTCGAGGTCTAGATCATCAGCATTTGTAAATAATGATAAATACATCGTGCTGAGAAACTCAAACTCGCTGGTAAGCGCCTATTTTGCGCACTTGTATCACAAACAGCCTTTTCAAGCGCTGAAGAAACACCAATAGACATAATCAACTGGTTCCTTTTTTTGAATAATAATAAACCAGTAAATTACCATTGTATTAACCTACATCGCCAAATTATTCCCGCACTTTTTACACAATACACTATTCTGCATAATAAGTGATTTTTTAATCCGAGAAAACAAATTTTCTACAAAACAGTTGAATTTTCGACCAAAAAAAAATGAGTTCATCAAAATAGTGGAATCTCAAGCAATCGAGACGAATATTCACAAGAATATAATCTCAAATCGAAAAAGATGACTTTTCTACCATAAAAGACAAATTATCACGTCAAAAGGTTGCATTTTTTATAAAAATTTGAATTCTCCGTTTTTTAAGAATGCTTCCACAAAGCGAATTTATTCTAAACAAAATAATTCAACTTCCAATAGAACAGGTGAATTTTTAACAGGAAAACTGCATTTTTGACATGCTAAGATGAATTTTAATCCAAGCTCATAAATTTTCTATTATTTATGAATACATGAATTTCCACCCAAATGAATGAATTGACAACAAGAAAGCTAAATTTGAATCAAGAAAGGATCATTTTTGATCGAATCGTCAAAATTTCCAATTAAAAAAGATAACTTTTATACAAATTGTCAAAATTCCAATTAAAAAAGATCGATTTTCAACCAAACATAGAATCCTGAAATTTTCGGTTTTAGAAATGAATTTTCAGCGAACGAAAAAAATCCAAACTGTCTGATCCAAGCAATGAACAAATTTTCAAAAAGAAAGTTTATCTCCAACCAAGAGAAATGACTTTCCTGGCATTGAAATGAATTTTCGATACTTACTAAAATAGTTCAATTTTCAACAAAATAATTGAACTTCCTATAGGATGGTTCAATCTTTAGATAAGTACCCGGATTTCGTACGTACAAAGATGGATTTTCAACTGGAGAAATATTGCTGAATGAAGAATAGAATGCTCATGTCACTTGGAAAAATTTTTTTCTAACAAAGAAAATGGATTTCAAACCAGCTAAATTCAACGAAAAAATAAGATATTTCAACCAGTAAAATTCAACGAAGAAAAAAAAGAATTTTCATAAAAAAATGTAAATCTTTAATGAAAGAGATCAAGTTTCAACTAAGAAGATAATTATGATAATAAATTTTTACCTAAATAGTTACTTTTACGTTCACGAAGAAGAATTTTCTACCAAGAAGACTAATGTTCTAACGGGGAAAAAAATTTTGATAAAAAATATCATTTTCTTAACAGAAAAATAATGTTGTCCACTAAATACGTTAATTTGAAAAAATCGTCAATTTGACACCCAAAGAGTTAATATTTTCAGAAAAAGAATGTTAATTCAACTAAACTGTTGAATTTTCAAGCAATAAATATAAATTTTGAACAAAATAGTTCAATTTTTAATAGAGGAGAAAAAGTTTCAACTAGAATGATGAATCTTTAGCTATAAAGAAGGAATGTCAACAAAAGAGTTCATTATTTAACCAAATAGTCGAATTGTCAACCAATTATAACTTTTCTTGACCAAAAAGATTGATTTTTTTTGCAAAGGAAAAGAATTATCAACAAATTACATGAATTTTCAACTAAATATAAGATTTTTCAACTGAAAAAGAATTATTGTTGACTGAGATGAGGAAAATCATTAAGCACAACAATGTGAAGTTTGCACCGTTTCTTCGTTGCCAAAGTTTCACTTCAGACGAGCTTTGTTTCCCACATTTTTATAATTTGCAAGCTCAAAGAACTGTTTCATTCCAAACGCCTCCATATTCAAGTTTTTTGACAACATCAAAAGAAATTTCAATTTAAACTCTGCATTGAGAGATTTTCTAATCATTTCTATTTACAGATTGGTTCGAAATGTAATCAATTAAACTGATTCCTAGCATATTTTACTCCTTTTTAAAACTACTTTTGGCTTTCTCAAAAGTCATTTCCTGTTGTTTTTATTTCTATATAAATGTCCCATCCTAATTTTACACCTGGATGCATGATTTAGTGGGGCGTGAAAATATTATCAAGAAATTTATGGATTTCAGTGGCACTAATAGTTGTTTACGGTCCAGAGTCGAAGTGAAAAGCATTGCCACGTTTGAACGGTTGTCAGCAACGCTAATTCGACGTGGGACAAAATCGAGGATAAAATGTAATACGTGTAATCCACTCTTTACGAGCCAGTCGTGTCTAATTTTCAATACTCGCTATTGAATTATGCATACTAGCAGTGTAAAAGCGTTGGCAGCTTTGCATTGCCATTCCCTGTTCGTGGAGATAACTCTATTTCTCTCCCGGGTACACCCTCTCCAGATACCGTTACATACACCGCGAGCACAGGTTTCTCGAAGTTACATGCATGCAAGATTACTTACATACAGGGTGATTCATCCATTATGCTTCACTAATAATATCTTTGATTTGGAAAAAAACTGTATTAAATTTTATTGCTGATGTTCATCATCTTTTGTTACTTAATTTGAAACCAATCTATTCAGATTATACCATTTTATAACAAATTGAATAGGTAAGAATAGAAGAAGACACTTTTAAAAATTGCTGAGTCCATCTAAATCTATTTGTTACCGTTCGCTTTTTATATACGAAATGACCAAGTACCCTTCCCGTAACTTTGCGTTGGACACAACCCAGCCGTTCATATATCCGAAAAGAATGAGCCTCACTTCAGGATTCCAATCAGCTAGAGCATCAATTGATGAGTCTCAGAATAAATTTTTAACATCTCTGCTGTTAATTTATCATCATCTTTACGCAGTTTATTTATCATCATCTTTTTGTAGTTAGTTTAGAACCAATCTCTTCAGATTATTCTATTTTTTGACGAATAAAATAGGTAACAACACGAAAGACACTCCTTTAATTGCTCAGTCCATCTAAGTCTACTTGATACTGTTCGATTTTGTATCTCCGAAATGACCAAGCACCCTGTCCGTATCTTCGCGTACGGACTAATTAATTTAGATTATTCCATTTACTAACAAATCGAATACGTAACAATAAAAAAAGAGACTTCTTAAAATGACAGAGTCCATCTAAGCCTACTCTTTACTGTTCGCTTCTGGATCTCCGAAAAGACCAAGTACCCTGTCCGTACCTTTGGGTTGGACACGCAACTCAGCCGTTCATATATTCGAAAAGGATAAGCCTTTCTTCAAGATCGCAATCAGCTCTAGCAACATTTGATACGTCTTAGAATGAATTTTTTACATCTCTGCTGTTAATTTATTATCATCTTCAAGCAGTTATTTTTTTATCATCTTTTTGCAGTTAATTTAGAACCGATCTTCTCATAGTATTCCGTTTGTCAACATATCGAGTATGTAGCAATAAAAAAAGATATTTCATATGACCTGTTATGACATTTCATGATACTGTTCGATTTTGTATCTCCGAAATGACCAAGCACTTTATCCATACCTTCGCGTACGGACTAATTAATTCAGATTATGCCATTTTCTAACAAATTGGATACGTAACTATAGAAAAAAATACTTCTTAAAATGACTGAGGCTATCTGAATGTACTTGTTACTGTTTGGTTTTGAAACTTCGACATGACCAAGTACCCTGTCCATACCTTTTCGTTGGACAGCAACCCAGCCATTCATATGTGTGAATAGGATCAGCCTTTCTCCATAGTCGCAATTAGCCAGAGCATCATTTGAAAAGTCTCCGAATAAACCTTTTACATCCCAGCTGGTAATTTATCATCATCTTTTAACAGTTTATTTGGAAACAATCTATTCAGATCATTCCATTTTCTGAAAAATTAAATAGGTAAGAATAAGAGATGATGCTTCTTGAAATTGCTGAGTCCATCTAAGTCTACTTCTTACTGTTCGCTCTTGTATCTCCGAAATGACCGAGGACCCTGTCCGTACAATAGCATTGGACACTCAACTTTGCCGTTCATATGTCCGAAAAGGAAGAGCCTTACTTCAGGATTGCAATTAGCTAGATCATCAATTGATAAGTCTCAAAATAAATTTTTTACATCCCTTCCGTCAATTTATCATAATCTTCTTTCAGTTAATTCATCATCATTTTTTTGCAGTTAATTAGGAACCTATCTATTCAGATTATTCTATTTCCTAACAAATTAAATAGGTAACAATAAAAAAAGACACTTCTAAAAATTGTTCAGTCCATCTAAGTCTACTTGTCACTGTTCGTTTTTGTAACTTCAAAAAGACCGGGTACCCTTTCCGTACCTTTTCGTTGGACTTCCAACCCACCCGTTCATATGTCCGAATAGGATGAGCCTTTCTCCAGGCACGCAATTGGCTAGATCATCACTTGAGAAGTCTCAAAATAAATCTTTTACATCCCTGCTGTTTATTTATCGTCATCTTTTTGCAGTTAATTTAGAACCAATCTATTCAGATTATTCCATTTTTCAACAAATCTGAAAGGAAATAACCCAAACAAAAATACAATCCTAGAAATAGGAAAAGTTGGGAGAAGGGATGGACTGGTCGTACTGCGCCAGTAGGCAGAAAGATTGGGGAATGTTTATTTATTATTTAATAACTTTAGAAAGTGATCAACACATAGGGGGTTTCTGTAATCCAGGACCTTAATACAATTTTATTATGTCAATTATCATTAGTTTCCTATGAATTAAAGTTATTTTTTTACCATTCCTACTATCTGAAAAGGCAGTTTTTTCTGAAATATTCTAAGAACTTCAGCATTTGAACTATACTGGCTTTAAATCATTAAATATGATTCTAACAGAAACATAAATTTTTGAAAACATTTACATTAGAATCTCAAATATAGAATGAGCTTCGATTTTTCAACAAAGGTGATTGGTAGCACTGAGCACAATTCCAGAAAAATTTTCCACAAAGATCATATTTTTTGCAAAAGTTAGAACAAATCTGGAAAATTCCAGTGTACAAAATTTCAGGTTAATTCCCGATCAATGGCCACCCTGATTTAAAGAAAAAAAAATTGAAATAACATAGTAAGTATCACTTCTTTCAATTTGAAATTTTGCTGCAATAAAGAAGAGGGTTGTTTTGTTTGGATTGAGGTTAACTACTTTTCGTGTATTGCATAATGATGGGTTTTGATTTGGAATCGTACGCAGTACATGATTCTCCAAGATTCTCGAATCACATTCATTTGCATTCGAATAAAAAAGTCTCAGTTGAGCTTCGACAGTTAAGTTATTCCTAAAAACAACTATATGTATTGCTAGAAAGAAAGAAAGGAATTTCGAAATATCTCTGGAACAGCTAAAGTGAATTTCTCTGGTTATTTTCCTTGTATTAGGAATACTATATGACAATACACATATCAGTATTGGTAAAATCAGGAAATTGACTGGGACCCAGCTATTCATATTTTCCGAGGCGGATGATCCTTTCTCAAGGAATCTCTCACATCCTTACTGTCGCCGTCAACCATATCTCTTCCTAATTCAAACTTATTATAAATATGTACAATATGTCGAAAATCAAGTTTCCTCGAACTTGTAAACTTCTTCAAAATTACTGCTCTACGGACTGAGTTCGTATTAAGAAATATACGTTGAAGTTTGAATAACTAAACGTTTTACCTATCCTCAGCAAACAGATTCTTCGAATTTTCATATTTTGGATTCACTGGTTCGTCCCCAGAAAATTTTTTCCCCAGAACAAATCCTCCCCAAAATTGCTACTTATTTATAACCATTTGATTTAAGATAGAGTTTATAATAAAATTGTTTAGGAATGAAGTACCCTATCGAGCCATGTTTGTACTTTTGCATTTATTATATACGAGTTCATAAAACGCCCACCTCTTCACTTTCCAACTTCTGCGCCTTTCTCTGCATTTCCTCAATTCCCTGTGCAACACGATGGTCATAAACAAATGTCGAGCACACGTTGTTTTAATTACCAGAAAAATGTAGCTACACAAACGACAAAAAAAAAACAAAAGTACACGCTACAGGCCAAGTGGAGGCGATTTAATTACATCATAGAAGGAGCCTAATGCTTTTCACTCTTTGAACAATCAGAAGTAGAGCCAACAAAGATAAATGAGTGAAACCGCAGAACAACTTATGTCAAGATTCTATTTTCATAACCATATATTATATTCTGCTAGGAAACAATAAATATCAATCGATGTACATTATATCAAAGTTGATGTCATGATCCTTCTTGATCAGACATTTCAGTACTTGGTTGAAAGTTAAACTTCTCAGTCAAGAATTTCTATTTTTTGTTGAAGGTTCATTATTTTTAAACGGCAACTTCTTCGGTTGGAGATTTGACAGTTTTCTTTGAAATTACTCTTTTTGCATGGAAGATACGTATCTTTGAGTTCCAAAATCTAATTTGTGACGGAAAATTCGACTTTTAATTAAAAAATTTGAACGTTTAGCTAAAAATTCCTATGTTTGAGTCAAGCATGTGTGAAGCAGAAAAAAGTTTCTTTGCGAACAAATCAATCGGTTTCCCATAAAAATAATCAAATTTTAATCAAGATAATGGAATTGGACAAAAAACCGGCATTTAGACAAAGAAATAAAAGAAGGGTATAGAGATGAAATTTCCTGATTATTCAGAAAGATTTGAAAATAATTAGTAATTCATAAGTATTTACTTGTTATTTACTTTCGTTTAATTGTAAACAATAAACTTCATATTATCCGATAGGAAAGTGGTAAAAGAGAAAACAGTACAGCGCATGCACTTTTGTAATTTGAAAATTATCTTATCTATAATATGTTCTGCATCCTGACTGTCCATATTTTCTCAAATACAGTTAGAATTCTAGTTTTGCATGCGGAATAATAATCCTATAAAAAATAAAGGTTCCATAATGCGTGGATTCGACCTGCTTACGGTTTTGTCGTTGAGAGGATAATATTCAAGATAATATAGAGCGAGGCTGTAGATATATCAAATGGATTCCAGATACACGTGTATGGCGACCATTAAATTGCAAGTACACTTACACAGATTCCCGTGGGCGATACCTCGTTATATCCCTCAGGGGAGTGTTAGCAAAAATATCCAGATTATTCGTTAACGTTTTACATTTTCAAAAAAAATTTATAAAAATATGTGCGTGTGGGAAACACGCGCGTCTGAAGTGAAACTCCAGCAACGGCGAAACGATGCTACTTTCACACTGTTGTTCTATATGATTTTACTTCTCTTAGTCACACAATTGCCCTGTGTTCTACTTTTTTCTCTACTGTTATTATTTCTTTCTCCCCCAAAAGTTTTACTTCCAACTTGCATGCTTTTTCAAGCGTGTGATTTTTAGAACACGCAAGTTGGAAGTAAAAATCTGAAGTGAAAGAGTAACATCATTTCACTTCAGACGCGCGTGTTTCCCAAAAACACATTTTCTTATAAATCCACCACCATTCACACCATTTTTTATGACTGTGTTTGTAAGTGGAAGTAACGTTACAAACTGAGATAGGGTTTAGTAAATTTCGTGAATACAAACTAACAAAATTTGCGAATTTCGATGAAGACGAACCTGCTGAATAATAACTTTTAAAACCACTTTTAAGTTGCAGACTCTATACTCTTCCTCCTAATTAACTTTTTCCAAAAATTCTTTTCAAAATGTTTCTTTTCCAAATATTAAAAATGCATTTCTGGAACTCTCGTTATGCCAAAACTATCCTTTTCTAGTTTGAAGATTAACTGTTTTGTACGAAAATCCTCTTTTTTGTTGAAAATTCAACAATTCGGTGGAGAATAAAATTTTTCTCTGAAAAAACTTTTTATTCGGTTGAGGAATAAACTATTATTTTTTGGGATTGGCATGCTTGGTGGACAATCAATGTTCTTGTTGAAAAAAACATATTCTTGATTTAAATTTGTCTTTCTCTCAGAACACCAATCTTCTTCGCAAGAAATTTTTCATATGGGGATTTAAATTTTTTTAGGAAAATTCATTTTATATCTGGTTCAGAATATAAAAATCAAGTTAAAAATTGGTTTTGCTTCGCTTATTCTAATAGGTGCAAAATACTCCTTTTTCGTTGGAAAATTATCTTTCTTCATTCGATATCAACTTTATTGTAGAAAATTCATCATTGGAAAATAATTTTTTAGTCTGAAAATGCACTCATTTCAGAGAGCAAAATCGATATTTTAAAATTCATTGTATTGTTGATCAGTTGGTACTCTTAGTCCAAAACTTGTGCCCCCCCCCCCCTCCCCCCAATACTTTTCAGAAGTCTCCGCCCCCGGTTATTATGTCGAAGAATTGATTATTTTGTTAAAAATCCAAATATTTTGTGAAGGTGATATTTTCCAGTCGAAAATTTAAATATTCTGTTAAAGTTTTGTCCTCAGGGATGAATTTTTCCGTTGAAAACTAATTTTTGGAACTGAAATTTCAACTATTCTATTATAACCTAAAAACTTTTGTTTGTTTTTGAAAATTTGAGTTTCCAGTTGGAAATTCATAACTTTAGATAAAAATCCAAGTATTTGGCTTAAAACTATTCGTAGGAAATTGATCTTCTTAGGTAAAAATCTATCTTTAAAATTTAAAAATTTAGCCATTTGGTCAGACATTCAACTATTTTATTGGAACCTTAATTTTTTTCGTTCAAAATGCAGTTATCTTTTGAAGACATCTATTTTTGTTGAAAATCCAATCTTTTGTTCGGGATTCATCCTCTCAGTTAAAAATTCGACTTTTTGGTTGATAATTCAACTAGTTTATTGAAAATTTGTCCGCTTGGATGGGAAATTCTCTTTGTTTCATTGTCAAGTATTTTTTAAAAGTAAAAATGCCACTATTCCATTTTCGATTATAAACTTCTTATTGTTAGATGAACGTTCAACTATTTGGTTAAAAATTCTTATATATAGCTGAAATCCATGTATTTTGTTAGAAAATTGATATTCTTGATTAGAAAATTCATCTTTGCAGGTTAGAAATTTAGCTGTTTGATCAAAAATTTAACTATTTTGTTGAAATTTCCATTACTTTGTTGAAATTTAAATTATTTTGTTGAAAATGCGACTGTTTTGTCGAAGACATGTTTTTGTTGGGAGTTCAATGTTTTGTCACGGATTTGGCCTCTTGGTTGAAAATTCAACTGTTTGGTTAACAATTCGACTATTTTCTTTTAAATTTGTCCGCGTGGATGGGAAATTCTTTTTTTTTCAATTGTCAAGTAATTTTCAAAACTTAAAATTGAAAAATTCCATTTTTGGTTAAAAACCTCTGATTATTAGTTGAAAATTCAACTATTTGGGGAAAAATCCATGCATAAATATGAATATGGTTGATGACTTTAGAATTCTTTAAGAAAATTGATATGCTTGATTATTCGTCTTTGCAGTTGAAAAATCAGCTTTTTGATAAGAAAATAATCTATTTAGTTGCAACTCAAATTATTTTGTTGAAAATGCAACTATCTTGTTGAAGACATCTGCTCTGCATGGAAATTCAACTGTTTTATTTGGAATTCATCCTTTCGGACATTGTTTGAAAATTCTACTATTTAGTCAGTAATTCGACCATTATGTTGAAAATCTGATTATTTCGTTGAAAATTTAACTTTATTTATTTCCACTGTTGGAATTTCAAGTATACGGAAAATAATTTTGAGGTTGGTTTTGTATTTATTCTGTTAACTTTATTAGTTTGTAGCTGATACTTAATTCAGATAAAACTATCAGTAAATTGAATTGTATATTATATTTTTGTTCTAAACATTACTTGATTCATGAATCATGAAATTTGTAAATTGAAATGTAAGAAGTTTTTATTACAGATTTCACTACACATGTGTTGCAATCTGAAATCACTATTCCCGGAATGTATATTCACAATAAAATTATAAACTATTCGTACAAGAAAAATAATTTTCAAATAGAAAGAATGATTTCCTAAGAAAAAATACAATGTTCCAATAAAATAGTCGAATTTCGAACTCAAAAAATAATTATTTTTAACCGAAAATAGAACGGTAACATTCTTAAATAAAAAAATAAATTTCAAACCAAGCATAAGAATTTTATACTAAAACAAAGAATCTTCAACTTGAGAATTAAGTAGATGTTTTAACTGAATAGGAGAAAAAAACAATTTTCAAGTTTTTTACAATAAATGGTGAAGAATCAAATGAAATTGTAAATGTTTAACTCAAGTAGTTGAAGGCAAAAATAATTTTCTACCAAAAAATCGATTTTTCAACAAAATATGTCAAGTTTCGATGAATTATTGAAATTTTTATTCAAAAAGACAAATTCTCACCGCATTATTGAATTCGGAACTAGAAGAGCTCAATTTTCTACTAAAAATGGAACATTAAAATTTTCGGTTGAAGAAATCGATTTTCAACCAAACTGATGAAATTTCAGGAATAATGATGAACCTTCAACAGGAATCGATGTATTTAAAGCAAGTAGATAATTTTTGAACAATAAAGATTGATTTTCTACAAAAAAGGCAAATTTTTCACGAAGTACATAAATTCTCAGAGAAATAGTTTTATTTTCAAATTCATGAATCAATGTTCAACTAAATACTTGAATTTTCACCAAAAAAAGGTGAATTAATTTCTAACAAAGTAGTAACAATTTCAACCAGAGGTAAATTTTGAATCGAAATACTGCAACTTTATCAGAAAAATTTGATTTTCAACAAACAAGTTTAAATTTTGAACAAAGAAGTTGATTTTCAAACTAAAAAAGGATGCATTTGCAATGAACAATGTAAACAAGCTTCCTAGCGTATTTCAGAAATATTTCTTCATCGGAATATTACTTCTACTCTAAAGACTGCTTGAAGTACTTTCTTTATTTAAAATTAAGAAGAGGGAACTTTAAATTTGTGACGGATCTTGAATTGGAGGAACGATTTTTCAAAATTCCTCTCTTCAAAATCCAAATTTCGATTAGTTTTAAAGGTTCCCGTTCCATGTAAAAAATTACCTGCTCCAAGTGAAATTATACTTTTTCACTGAAACTCCCTGCCCTAAAATAAAAACTATAATTATTTTCTGAAATTCTCTGTCCAAAGTCAGATAAATGAGAAAAAGCAAATAAAGCGTGACAAATGTATTTTTTTGAAAAAAATGAAGATAATAATTCTTTCTGTAGGTTTGGGATATCATCAATTTGAATATAAAATTTGAGTCAGCTGAAAAATTCTCAAAAAGAAACAAATTTGCAAAACGTTCTTCTTATAAATAGAAAAAAAAAAAAAATTCTTCGTCTCATGACATATTGATATATTTGACGCGCTCCGAAGAAAGGGACCTAAGAGCAAGAAAATCGATTCCAGGATTATGATCGTTTTATATTAATTAAGGGTTGCGTTTAATTATTCGTCAACAGAAAATTTTTTTGTCGAGTATTTTTTGATCTATTGCAATTTAAAAACAGCCGTTATAGCTGGAGCCTGTCCAGCTCTCGCCTGTTCTTTCCCTTCTCCTCTAAAATCAGCGTTTTCGCTCTTAGGTCCCTTTCTTCGGAGCGCGTCAAATATTTGAATATTTTGAGAATCAGATTAGAGGAACGTTAGATTCTTTAAATCAAATTATAAGATCTCTTTTTGATTCACAAGAGAAAGTGGTCATTTTTCGTATTTTTTTGGTAGAATTTTTGGTAGTCTAGGTTGAGTCAAGTAAATGCTCGGTCATTTCCCAATTTCCTGGTCGGGTCACCACCCTGGTAAAATCACTTTTATGCATAAATTAAAATGCATGTTAAAAGTTCGACCTCCTTCCATTATAGTTCGCGACACTAGCGCAATCTAGATTTCAGATCTCGAAAAATTCAGATTCCGCTTGGACGAAAAATTCAGATTTTGTTTGGTCTTCTCTTGGACCAGGATTCCGATTCAATGGACCGTAATTCCAGTCCAAGGGACTTAGAATCTACAAAAGTACAGTCAAAGTATGGTGAAGTCACAAAAAATTTCAACAGTGTGCATGCCCGGATCATCCCAGGATTTTGCGCTGAATCATTTTTTACCCTTTGTTCTTTCTATATTTTGGAGGAATGAGAGGATTGTAAAATAAGACGAGTGCTGGTTAGAACAATAGTTGGTATGTATATGAGAAATACGCCCTGTAAACCCTTCGCATGGCGTAGTTGCAACGCCAAGGAATACGATATCTTGAGTTTGCATCCGCGCGCGAGGTACCGATAATGTCCGTAGCATTCCTGAAGTCGTTTATCATGCATGTAGTTACACCGGGCGCGGGTGGCGCGGCGCGGCGGACCCCCTGGTCCACTTAACGAGATGGATTATCTCCGTTATTATTACATCGAGCTTTATTTTCCTAGCGAATCTACCGCGCTGAAGGGCCTAGCTCTCATGTGAAGCGTGTCCTCGTAACTTCAATAGCGTCCATGCACTCATCGTTCAGTCTGACATGTGAAATCGATAACGTGCATCGAGTTCGTGGCATTTCATGGCACGATTATTTATTTATTTCTTCCTTTCTTTCCTTTATTTAACCGCCAACTCTCCGGATGATTGAGAGTACCCGCCTAATAGAGAGTTATTCTTATGTAACCATATCACTTCACCTATGTAACTGACGCCCTGGGGGTCTTCAAATTCAATCCTCATCACCGATCTATGCCAACGATTTCATTTAGTACGAGTCGTCGATAAAGTACTACGAGAGAAATCAGAGAAGAGCAGCGTTTCAACGGAACGGTCATCTTTTCCTCCACAGATACACAGAGAAACCCAAACACCATTGATTCTTCCGTTTGACACGACTCAGTCGTATTTGTCGCGAAAAAAAGCGTTCAGACACCACACGGGAAGGGAAATGGTGTGTCTGTGCGCTCCGCACTGAGACGGTCAATTGCTCTGATGCGTGGACGCCTGAATGCCCGTTTTCTCGAAGTGTGACGCTGCAAGTCAACTCGTTCGTTCACGCGCTCGACTGATCGGCGGATAATCCGCCCAAGTCCGAACACTTGGACTCCGAGGGAGCGACGGTTTGAAAACGGTCCGAGAGCTCGGCGGATTATCCGCCGGAAGAGTTTGGCGCGCATTGAGACAACACTAGCGCCGTCTTGCTGCCCAAAATAAGCATTCAGGCGTGCACGCATCAGAGCAGATGACCGACACAGGGCGGAGCGCGCAGACGTACCATTCACCTCTCCGTGCATTGCACGCTGCGTACGCACCATTTATTAGTGTCCACGCACGATTCATTAGTGTTCATGCAGTGCGAATCTTTTAAAGAATCGCGCCGACCCGCATGAAGCTTTTCGCCCTGAAGCCTCATGAGCATCGGCTTTCACATTGGCAATTCGCAAAACAATAAAGAATCACGCCGATGCTAATGAGACAACAGAGCGAAAAACTTCATGCGGGTCAGCGCGATTCTTTAATAGTTTCGCACATCGGTGAGTGTCGCGCACGCATAAACTATTGGTGCGTAGACTGTGGCCAGTGATGCGCACGAACGACCAGCCGTGTTTTTGTCCTTATTGCGTAAGACATCACTGGCTACTGCGTGAACACTAACGAACCGTGCTTACGCAGCGTTCAGTGGTGTTTCGCGATTTTTTTTCAGCAAACATCAACCATTGGTGTTTGGGTTTCTCCGTGTACCTGGTTTCTCTTTCCCTTTCCGGCGATGGACAATTCATTTCCAGATACTGAGTGCAGTACCCCCACTATGCGGCACCCCTCACGCCGTCGAGCTGGCTGAGCTGCTCGACTGCTGACCTGGGCCCTCACTCAGCGGGTCGTATATCAAAATATAAAAATCGTAATTCGGAATATAAAAGTTTAGTAACGATATATTCGAAATCTACGATTCACGTCGATTCCAGCGATCCTTGGAGTCCGGAAAATAATAATTACAGAAGACTTCCGTTGAGCTGAACTTTCGTTTAGCTGAACTTTCGTTTAGCTGAACTTCCATTTACCTGAACGCTCCCACGCTCGTTTAGCTAAACTCGAGCGGACCCCTCTACATTTTTCATAAAAAAAAACATTATATCGGGTTGAAAAGTTACTTGTCATGCAGAAAATTTATCATTTTGGCTTGAGAATTCAACCATTTTCTTATTTTAATTGAAAAATCCTCTTTGATTGAATATGCAATTTCTCCATTAAAAGTTCATCCTTTTGAGCTCATAATCTAATTCACTTGTAAAAAATACTAGTTGAAATTTTTTTTCGGCCTAACTGGAAATCCTTTTTGGTCAAAAATGTAACTATTTTGTTGGATATTAGTATTTTTTTAGATCAAACATTAATATTTTTGAAAGAAATTTTTCCATATTTTTAAGATATTGGTTTAATTTTTCTCAATGAAATAATTTCAAACTTGGAGAGTCAAAGCTGAATGAATTTTATTCACCGAAATCCAGAAACTTATTGTAAATAAAAATTTTGGTCAATTGATGGTATGTGAAATTTTTCCAAATCTGTTTCGAATCATGAAAATTGTAATTGTAGAACAAAATGAAATTATCAATTAAAAACTTATATCCGAGGATTTACTAAGATTTTCTAATTTTCAACAACTAGTATTTTCTATAAAATAATTATATTATGAGCTCAAAAGTATGAATTTTTTATGGAAAAATTGAATACTGAATCAAAGAGGATTTTCTAGTTGAATATAAGAAAATTGTTGAACTCTCAAGTAAAAATGATACATTTTCTGGATTACAATTAACTTTTCAACCCGGAATGATAGTTTTTTAATGGAAAATGATTAATTTTTTAAAAGTTATTCAGTTTTAAACTGTGAGAGAATGGTTTTTTACCAAGAGAGATAAATTTCCAACAAAGAAAGATTATTCATCAGATTTTCTAGGAAGATGATTTCATTTTCCACCAAACAGTTTACTTTTCGAAAAGAATTTTGAATTCTCAACAAAAAAGTTCTTTTACAAGTTTTGCGGGATGATCACTGACGAAGAAAGGGGGAGGGGTGGGAAAAGTCGAGAAGATACTGTTTCAAATAATAACCCTCCAACGATTTTCAGCCCCCAAATAGTGGAATTGTTATAACTTATGCAGGATAAAATTTTAAAAAGAAAAAAGGTAAATTTCCAGATATGAATTTAATTTTTGTTCAAATTCAACTAAATTCAACTCTAGGCCAAATAATAGAAATTTTATTTAAAAAAAATTAATTTCTCATCAGGAAGGTTCTACCAAACAGACGAATTCAAACAAAAAACATTGTTTTAGCAAAAAGTGTTAAATGATAAAGCCAAAAAGACAAGTGAACTACAAAATAGGTGAATTTTCAATTTAAAAATATGGTTCTTCAACATGGAATAATTCAAGCTTCTACCAAATTGTTGAATTTCCAAGCTGAAAAGACAAAATATCAACAAAATAGTCCAATCTTCGACAAAAAATAATTTATTTTCAACCAAACAAATCTATTTTTAACCGACAGGGATGATTGTTTAAGCCAGACATACTACCTCCATAAAAAAATGATTTACCTAAAAAATACATAGATTTTTAATAAAAAAGACGGATTTTCAACAAGAGAAGATCAATTTCAACCAAAAGTGGAATAGTTCAGCAAAATAAATAATATTGGAGCACATGGTTAAATTTCCAACCGTATTTTCGCGAAAATGCGTTTTTCGAATCAAGAAGATCAATTTTCTACTGAAAAAGTGAAATTATCAACCAAATGCATGAACTTTTAGACTTTTATGGAAAATATATGATGTTTCGTCGAGAAAAGATGAATTTTCACCCGAAAGTGGAATTATTTGAAAAAATAGTTAAAATTTCAAACAAAGAATATTTCTATCTGGATCAAAACAAATTAAGGTTAAACTACAGAATAGGTGGTACCCCTTTTCCCAGTAGCACCCTTTTTCCAAACAGTACCAGCTGTTCTGTAATTTAACCCAAATTAATTTTCATCCAAAAATATCAAGATTCTACAGAATAAATAACGATTCTCTAACAAAATAAATTGTAGATCCCTAGAAAAAAAATTGATTTGCAAGCATACAATTCCATTTTCAACCACATAAGATTAATTTTCAACGCAGGAGGTTAACTTTCTATCTCAAAAATGCTTCATCAACAAAATGTATACACAGAATTACGAATATTGCAAACCTGCTCAAAAGATTTTTTTTTTCATTTTTGATAAAATTTTTTTTATATTAAGTTTACCTAAGCGCCTTAAGGAACACATTCTCATTACAATACTCGCCACTGATATTTTCATCTCGCATTGTTTGGCTAGCAAATTGAATTTTTCATTGTTTAAGAAGCGTTGTCACGATTAAAAAAATATATATACGCCGTATTGG
>WSXT02196606.1:0-19163 GCA_011762715.2 Neuroterus valhalla
TTTCACATATTTTGAGGCAGTAGTTCCTTGCTGATTTATAATTACAAATTCATATATTTTTAGTTATATTTCTATATAAGCGAACATTTGTGTGGGTATATTAATAATTGTATAAGAATCATTCTGATAATTTGACTGTAATGATAACAATCCCTTAAAATTGAATTGAAATAAATATGAAAAAGTCATGATTCTTCAAACTAAACTACTATACCAACCCTGAAGAGAAAATAAATTTGTTGAAATTATTTAACATTGATGTTTGTGAATTTTAGTCGGAAAAGCAGATGGATTGTGCTTTGGATTTGATGCGGAGGTTGCCTCCGCAACAGATTGAGAAGAATTTGAGTGATCTAATCGACTTGGTACCTTCTCTGTGCGAGGATTTACTTTCCTCTGTAGACCAGCCTCTGAAAATAGCAAAGGACAAAGAATCGGGAAAAGATTATCTTCTCTGTGATTATAATAGAGATGGAGATTCCTACAGGTAGAACCATCAATTCGAAATTATATTGCCAATTTCAGTTACAAGTTATTCCAACTCATCCAAATTTCCTGAACACTGTTAATCTTTCATTTTTGAATTTTCAATATTCAAATTCTTCAATCCTTCGTACTTTCAAGCTTCTTCTAATAATCACTTTCAAACGTGAAGGAATTTTTTAGTACCAGAAACACTTGAGATTCTAATCAATGTACAAATGTATTTGAGTACATCTTTCTGTTTAAATTTTTAAATCTTAAATTTTTCATTTTTACAGCTTTTAACCTTCATGTTTTCGAGATTCCTTAGAATAAATATTTCAATATTTGAATTGCTGATCTCTTAACACATTTTCATCGATAATTTATTTTTTCAATGAATTTCTCTATTTTTCAGGTCTCCATGGAGCAATGCATACGATCCTCCTTTAGAAGACGGATCGATGCCATCGGAAAGGCTAAGAAAACTAGAAGTAGATGCGAATCTCGCCTTTGATCAGTATCGAGAGCTGTATTTTGAGGGTGGGGTTTCCTCAGTTTATTTGTGGGACTTGGATCACGGTTTCGCCGGCGTTATTCTCATAAAGAAGGCCGGTGACGGATCGAAGGAAAACAAGGGTTGCTGGGATTCCATACACGTCGTGGAAGTGCAAGAGAAATCCACGGGGAGAAATGCTCATTATAAACTAACCTCAACGGCGATGCTCTGGCTCCAAACAAATAAACATGGATCCGGAACGATGAATCTAGGTGGCAGTCTCACGAGACAGGTTACCTATTTTTTTTCTTATAATTATTCCATACCATGCCATTCTCTCTAACTCTTCAGCACATAACCCTCCCCTCTAAAAAAAACGGCAAAAAATCGGTACATGACATTGAATGAATTTTCTGAGGCACACGAAAATCTCAAACTCCTTACTTTTCCCGTTTATTTGAGCGAAATTCATTCCATTTAATAGTAATTCACCCTAATTTATATATTTTTTTCATCTCTTATAAAGTCTTTCAATCTCTTGAATCATTTAAAACCTCCTAAAGTCTAAATTCTTTGAATTCGTCTGAACTTTTTAAGTTAATTTTTTCATCGTTTAATCATCCCTAATTTCGTTAATCCTTTCGAAGGCTGAATTCTCGTGAATGTTTTGAATCCTCATGTAGTCGTAATTTTTCTGGATGCTTGTAATCCCTCGATTCGACTTTTAAAATAAAAAGTTATAAGTTAAAAAATGTATTCTGATTGAATTACGTTGATAATCATGTTCGTATTTTATTACTTAGTATTTGGATTGAAGAATAAATAAATATAAATTAAATGAAACAACTTCAATCTATAGATTTAATTAAATATTAAATTTCCATAGAAGAAAATCCTACAACTGCTTGCTTTGAACGTTTGGATGAGTCAAGATAAATTTTGAAAAAGATACTCCTTTTTTTCTATAATCAATATCAAAGATTGTATAATATAACTGAAAATAAGAAATTGTTATCAAGTTCTTACAACTGAAAAATATTTTTTACTGAAAAAAATTATAAATTAAAAAAGAATATATAATAGGAAATTGATCTGCCACCACGCCTACGTCGTGGTTTCTGGGTCAATGCTAAAGTGGCAACAGTTAATTTTGATAAAAAAATTTTTTTGTACCATTAAACTTTACGGGGTAAGTGTAACTTGTAAAGAGTCATAATTGGTTGTGTTGAATACATAGGAGGAAACCATTCTCCTGCCAACACCACGCGATATTACCAAACGGTCAACCATCCAAATACTAACCGCGCCCAACGCTGCTTAACTTCAGTGATCGGAGTGGAACTGGTTTTTCGAGCGTGGCTCGGAAAACCATTTTTCTTTTTTATTTGAATAAATCATTGGATTGGTTGAAGATTTTAAGATTCATCTCTTCGGTTGTGAATTTAATTTTTTTGTTGAAAAATTGTTCTTTTTTGTTGTTGAAAATCAATTTTAGTGACTCCTAATGCAACTGTAGCAAATGCTGTTTGCAAATTGATAGTTATTGGTTAAAAATTCATCTGTTGCGGAGAAGATTCGACTTTTTAGAATTAAAAGTGCAACCGTTTGGTCAGAACAATCCACGTTGTTGGAAATTCGTCTTCAATAAGAATTTATCTTTCCTAGTTGAATGCGATTGTCTTCGATTAAGAAATTCAATTTTCTGCTTGAAATATAAACTATTATATATATTTTGAAGAAATAATCTTCTTAAATTGAAAATCCAACATTTTTGTTCAAAACTTAATCATATCAGTGAATTTTTAAAGTTTTGCTAAAAAGTCATCTTTTTCGATAAAAAATTATTTGTTTTGTTAAAAATTCATGGTTTCAGATAGAAAATACATCCTTCTGATTGGAAAATCAATTGTTTGATGATATTTAATTCAATCTTCTCAAAACTTGACCTATTTGGTTGAAACTTTTTTTTGGTGGTACAAGAAATCCCACTGTTTACTAGATAATTCGCATTTTAGCTCAAAACAGAATTTCTTTCAAAATAATACAAATCCCGAAATTTTTAAATACTTTAAAAATTATCATTCAAATTCCTCTTTGTTGGTCGATAATCAATTTTTTTAGTTGAAAGTTCAACTTGTCTTTTAAGGATTGATCTTTCTTTAAGATTTGCATTTACTATTAAAAATTTACCTTTTTTGTTGAAGATACGTTTTTTTTTTTGTTTGAATATTAATTTTTTACCTGAAAATGAACTATTCCACTTTCCTTGAAAATATATCTTCAACGAGTTAAAAATTCAACTATTTGATGGAAATCATATAATATTTATTTTGTTGTAAATTAGTCTTTTTAGATTTAAAAAAAATTTCAATTTGTTGAAAATTCATCTATTCATCTAGTGATTTAACAATTTTGTTCAAAATAGATTCCTGCAGGAGACTGGTGAATTCCTCCGTGTGAAAACTTAACCAATAATAATGCGTTTACAATGATAAAGCGTAAACGAGTTACGCTTACCCCGAAAGGGATTTGGCTTAATGGTATAATAATAATATTGACAAGTACAGCGCATAATTGAGCAAAATAAATTCGAGCGTTTGCTATGGGAATATTCTAACTATAAATATTTTGAGCTTAAAAGCAGTATTGAAAGAACACTAAGTAATGTTTTAATTTTAATATTGTCCAGGTTGAATGTGATTCAGCAATAACGGAAACGTCGCCGCACATCGCGAATATCGGTCGCATAGTGGAGGACATGGAAAATAAGATAAGGAACACCCTGAACGAGATCTACTTCGGTAAAACGAAGGACATCGTGAACGGATTGAGATCAGTTCAGTCTCTTGCTGATCAGAAGCAACAAGCCGCTCTCAGACAAGACTTGGCAGCTGCGTTGCAGAGGCGAAACGCCAATAATTGATCGGCTCTCGCGACATCGTTTTCCCCCAACACAATCGCGACTACTATCCTCCTCGAATGTAAATACCCCTAAAGGTCGGGGATACCTCGCCGGATGCATCGTAGAGTAAATCGAGTTAATCGATGGTTGGTCAAGATTTATTCAATTCAACCGAGTATTACTGAACTTTCGTTGAATTTAGTTCACAGCGAACTGGATCCAACGTTTAAAAAGTAGAAAAGAATCCAGGGGCGTTTGCGTTCGACGATAGTAAAGAAATGAGAGAGCGCCTTCTTGATTCTTGCGGAAGGAAGTTTAACTTTGTTATCTTTCGCGAGAAAGAGTTGAGCTTTTTTTTGATATTGTAAATTTTGAAGAGAAGAAGAGTGTTTTGAGACGAGACGTCCTTTTTTTCAGGAATTCATATCAACTTTCAAATCAAGGAGTTTGAGAAACAGGCTTCCAACTTTCAGTATATATAGCAGTAATCGAGAGGTCATTAAATAAAATGTTTCCGAAGAAACGACGTCTCGATAAGTGCGTGATTTTGCTTATTTTCACTCGGATCGGAGCATGGCCAAAATGAGCCGTTAGAAAACAAGTGAATGATCGATCCGGGAAACGGTCGATGGTATATTCTTTCGTAATGAGTGCAAATCTTTGCCAGGCAAGCTCGTTATTAAATCCGAAAGTAGTTAGTCGATGTGTATTCTATAAAAAAATTAATAAAATCATTTTGTTACAAACTCAGATATTCACTACCTGTTCCGACTGCTCCTTGTATCAGTTATTCCGAAGATTCTTATGAATTTAATTTTGTTTTTTTAGTACAATTTGATGTCAATGAAAAGACTTGACATTTTCAACACATAAACCAGTATTTTACGCTTTTCATTATTTTCCATAAACATTTTATTTGTTTCAATTCATTAAAGGAAAGAAAAAATCTAGAAAGGCAGTATAACTACCTCATAAGCTAAATTATTTTTGTTCATATATTCTTTTTCTTCCTATGTGTATCATGTGTTGGGAATCAGCAATAAAAGTGAGTGAAATTCAACGGAATAAACATCAGAAGTGAATAGAATAGTTCCTAGATTGAAAAATTACTATTATAAATGCGAATCAATGAAGATTTTGCATTGTTACTTGGCAAACCTCAAAATAATAATTTTGGAGTAGTTATGATGTATTGTATTTCTTAGGCGATCAGCGACTAGCATCACTTTTAATTATTGCTTTGCATAAGAATAAACATCAGGCTATAATAATATAAAAAATGTTATTACCTTAAACGCCTTTTTTCAATTTGCTTCGGATGCTTGAAGTGTTGAATGCACGACACACGTGATAAGTAATAAGCTTTGCGAAGCTAAAATGTCGAATCACTAATAAGATGCAGGACAAATTTTGTTGTGTAAAAAAAGTAAAGAAAAAAAGGTTACACCAGTTTAATTCTAATTTCGCAAATTACGTAACTCACTTTTTAGGTGCATTGAACCCCTGCTTTTGGAACTCAACTATCAATAAATCCAATTAAGGACTGTCACGTGACCAATTCTTTTAAATGAACTTACTCGTAAACTAATAAGTCGAATGAATTTTTTATTAGAGACAGACTTTCGCTCGTTCAAGTAAGCCTGATATGAAAAAAATCCGAGTTATTAGTTTATAAGTCAATTTGGCCTTAAATATAAAAATTAAAAATATGTTATAAAATTAAAATAAATAAATAAAATGTAATTAATTCTTTATTAATAAAATAAGTAATAAAAAAATAAAAATATACACAGGTTAAAAAAAGCCCTGAATACAAAAATGTTGTAACTTTAGTATACAGTTTTGTATAAAAACATACGAATATAAGAATTAGATGACACATCGTATAAAGTGAGTCCAAGATATGTACATTGTTTATTCTTAGTTTTTTATAATCATAAATATTTGTAGCATAATAAGATGAATGAAATGGGACTTCCTACGCGTACCGCAATTGAATTCAATTTTCGAATTTGTTTTTCCTTATGTAGAGTTCAAACAATATTCTTCAATAAAATATTTTGCAGATTTTTATCTATTATTTATTTGTGTTGAATTGGTATCGCCCTTAAGAGGGGTTTCAATCTCACAATTATAATTTAAAAGTAGTACAGGTCTCAACGAATATTGGAATCTTTCATTTTTTAGCAGTGCATGTGGTTGAAGTTGCTAAATTTTGAAGATTTTTGTGGAATCACTCAATTTCGTTGTTCCAAACATAGAAAATATAGGTGTCTAGTCGCCCAGCTTTTTCATATAATAGTATGGACACCGAGGTCCGAAAAAACTGGATCGCTAGTTAATTTCAAATTGCATAATATTAAAGGCTTTCCATTTGACATTTTAATTTTGAAACTTTTTCGAAAATAAATTTCAATGACCAAGAAAAAAGTACATATAGTTGTAAATCAGGGGAAAAAAACTTCTCAAAAACATCAGGGACATTTAAAAACATTTATACTTTGAAAACATTTATACTTTGAAAACAGTAACGTCTGACAAACTAACCATCGGAAAGCTCTACATAATTAGAAACAATATCAATGAGGAAAGCAGTAAATATCAATTCTTCTCAATTAACATAATTATATCAGAATTATAAATTATTGTTAAGTTAATGCTTTTTTCAATAATGTATTAAAATTTCAAACCGCTACCCAATAGTTTAAAGTTCGTGGCACTGTTATCGCTATACTACTAACAATACTATTCAGTCATAAGAAAATAAAACCGTGCTAACATTAACTAAATCTCTTTATTGCTCTAAACTCGTACCTTAATCTCTTTACAAGTACACTTTGTAGCTAAAAATGAGCCCTTTTCACAAAACTCGTGCGTATTAAAATTTCACGTCTCCCCTCATACTCCACTGAATCTTCGGTGAAGAAGATTCCCATTTATTGAAATCCGAATCCTCGAAAAGTAAGAGTGAGGGCAAGCGAGTGAGTAAGTGTAAAAAAAACTCGAGAGGGATATCTCGATTTTGGTCCACGACGAGGGATCGAGGTCCGAAGCTGGGGTTGTTCGGGTTATTTAAAAACTCTCAGACTTGACGAGGCTGTGTTGGAGCTGCAGGCCTTCGATCAGGTCAAGGCGAGGTGGTGGTTGAACGACGTTGATCTTCCTTTCTCGGAAATACTCACACCTCTGCTTCTGACTGTCGATCACCGGCAGTCGACTCGCCCTGGGGCTCCTGCTACATATTTCGGAGCGTTCATCCGGATCGCTCGTCTGGGCGATGCTGTCAGGAATTGGCAGCGGTTTCGCTACCCCGATCCTCACCACGCCCTTTGGGGCTCCCTTCAAGGCCTGAACGGCTTGGTCCAGGGTTGCATTTTCTAATGTGATGTCGTTGACGAAGAGTAGACGATCGCCAGGAATCAACTGACCGTCTACTTGAGCCACTCCGCCCGGCACCAGAGATCTTATTACTATCACAGTTTCGTTGGGATTCATTGGATCCTGAAAACAAGATTCGATTAATAATTTCTTTCAATAAGAAGAAGACAGATTGTATCTCTGCAACCAACTTTTTTTATTTCAATAAAGATTATCACGGTTTAATTTTTGCTCAAAAGATTTTTAAAAAACAATTAAGTTATTAATATTAAATTAAAGAAGAAAAACATAATTTCAATAAGAGAAAGAATATAGGCAATAATGATTTGTTTATTAAATTACTGAAACACTGATGCTCTCATAAATACTGAAGATCATGTGAAATCTTGTATGTACTAATTCATGTAAATTATTATTATTATTATTATTACGTTGGATCTTAAAATAAACTGAACTGTGTGATGATTTATTTAGAATGGGAAACAGTGCTAAAAGATTAGTTTATTTATACTGTAAACGTTAATGGTATTAAAGAAACTCATAATATTTTCTATTTCTCTTAAAGCTGATGTACTTTCATGGATTTTATTATATCAGATGTTTATTAACGGTAAACAAGTTTTTTACACAACTTTTGAATTATAGAGTTTACACAGATATTTATCATAATCAGAGATGAGTGATACTCTATTGTGTAAAAGTAAGCATTTACTCTAATTCCAAATATTTACATAAAGATTAGATAATGTGACAATCAATGTTTATTATTTATGCTCGAGATCAAAACGGAGGAAGAACAAAGTTGTGCGATCAGAGTCATTTCAGGGTGGCGATTCGGCGGACGATTTCCAATTCACGATCATTTCTCGGTTTTTTCCGGTCAAGTTTTTTTTATTTTTCCTGTCAACTAGAAGTAACATATTTATATTTGTCGTAAAACACTAACATTTATTTTTATTCCAATCTGAACATCCTTTAACACAACAGATCAAATATTGCAAAAAAAATCAATTCGAAAAAGGATACACTAATTTTTAACAAAAAATATCATTTTTTTTACAAAAATTAGAACAGTTAAACATACAATTGGAAAAATTATTCTGCGATAAAAAAGAAAAATGGATTTCTTACAAGACAGTTCATTTTTCAACCAATGTGATGAATTTCCAAATAACATTATGAATCTTCAATCAGAACAGTTGGATTTCAAAACAAGAAGATGAATTTACAACTAAAAAGATCAATATTTAACTGGGGCATTTCAATTTCAAAAAGTGAAGGTGAATATTCAAATGAGAACATTAATTTACACACACGAAGAATCATTTTATAAGAAAAAAAATGATGTTTTAACAAAATATTCGGTTTTCATAGTTAAAAATGATTATTTTCAACCAAAAATGGAACAGTAACATTTTTAATTTAAAAAACAAATTTCAAAACAAGTATAAGAGTTTTATAGCTAAAAAAAAGAATCTTTAACTGAAGGAGTTGAGTTTTCAAACAGATGAATTAACTTTTACTGAAAAAGATTATTAAATGAAAATTTTATTACTCAAATTTTAAATTGAAAAAAATTGATGTTTAACTAAACAAATAGATTTTTTACTTAAACTGTGAAATTCTCAATTGAAATAAGTTAAATTTTTGGTTGAAAAAAATTTCTTATACCAAAAATAAAACTTTCAAACAAATTATTACATTTTTACACAAAATGATGAAGAATCAAATGAAGTTGTAAATGTTCAACTGAAGTAGTTGCATTTCAAACCAGAAAGACGAATGTTTATCTGCAATGATAAACATTTAACTAGAATAGTTAAATTTTTGACAAAAAATTAATTTTTAACCAAAAAATCAAATTTTTCAACAGAGTGGTTGAAATTTGAACAAAATAGATAAAAATTTTCAAACAAAAATGGAATAGTGACAGTTTTTATTCAAAAATCAATTTTAAACCAAACATAAGAGTTTTCAACTAGATGCTTGTTCGAGCAGAATGAAAAATGTTCAACTGCATAACTTGAATTGTTAACCGTGAAAAATAATTTCTAGATAAAAAGAATCATTTTCTAAGATGAAATATAACGTTTCAACAAAATAGACGAATTTCAAAATCAAAAAATAATTATTTTCAACCGAAAATGGAACAGTAAGATTTTTAGTTTGAAAAAACAATTTTTAACCAAGCATAGGTCTTTTATACTAAAGAAAAGAATCTTTACCTGAAGGAGTTTAGTTTTCAAACAGATCAATAACTTTTACTGAAAAAGATTATCAAACGAAAATTTGATTACTCATATGTTAAATTGAGAAAAAATTAACGCTTAATTAAAAAAAAAAGATTTTTAAATGAAACTTTGGAATTTTCGATTGGGATAAGTTTAACTTTCAGTAAAAAAAAAAAGATTTATAACAAAAGAAAAACTAACTTTGAACAAAAAAAAGCTGTCAAATAAATTATTAAATTTATGCACAAAATGATGAAAATTCAAATGAAACTGTAAATGTTCAACTGAAGTAGTTGAATTTTAAACCAGAAAGACGAATGTTTAACTGAAATGATGAACATTTAACTAAAAAGAATAGATCAATTTTTGACAAAAAATACAATTTTTCAACAGAATGGTTGAAATTCGAACCATAAAAATAAAAATTTCCGAAAAATGGGATAGTGACATTTTTGGCTTGAAAAATTCATTTTAAACCAAACATAAGAATTTCCAACTAGATGAATGTTCGACCAAAATGAAAAATGTTTGACTGTATAACTTGAATTTTTAACCGTAAAGAAGAATATTAACTTCCGAAGAAAAAGATCATTTTCTAGAGAAAAAAAACGATTTTCCAACAAAATATGTGAATTTTTGAACGAAAAAATTGAATTTTCAATTCAAAAAGACAAATTTTCAACAAATTGTCGAAATTTGAACTAGAAAAGATCAATTTTCCACTGAAAATGGAACAGTTGAATTTTCAGATATAATGATGAATCTTCAAATGAATAGATGTATTTTAAGCAAAAGATGAATTTTTGACCATAGAGATTAATTTTCTACAAAAAAGCCGAATTTTCCACGAAGTACATAAATTCTCAAAGAAATAGTTTAATTTTCAAATTAAAAAATCAATGTTCAATTTAATATTTGAGTTGTTCACCAAAAAAAGTTGAATTGATTTTTCAAAGTAGTTAAAATGTAAACAAGCGTTCCTAATTCAAAACTAGGAAGAGGGAACTTTAAAATTGTGAGGATTTTTAAATTGGAGGAACGATATTTCGAAATTCCTCTTCTCTAAATCCTAATAATAATTAGTTAAAAAAATTCCCGATCCATGTAAAAAATTCCCTGTTTCAATTGAAATTATACTTCTTCACTGAAACTCCCTGCCCTAAAATAAAAACTATATTAATTTCCTGAAATTTCCTGTCCCAAGGCAGATAAATGAGGTAAAGCAAATAAAACGTTATAAATACATATTTAAAAAAAAATGAAGGTAATAATTCCTTCTGTAGGTTTGAGCCATCATCGATTTGAGTCAGCTAAGAAAATCTCACATAGCAACAAATTTGCAAAAATTTGCAAATTTGTTGTTCTTATAATGAAAAAAAGAAATTCTTCCCCTCATGACGTGTAGATATATTCAAATATTTTGAGAATTAGATTAAAGGAACGTTACATTTTTTCAATCAAATGATTAGATCTCTCTTTGATTCATAAAAAGAAAGCGGTCTTTTCTCTTATTTTTTTGGTAGAATTTTTAATAGTCAAGTAAATTCCCGGTTTTCCGGTCAAGCCGCCACCCTGAGTTGGCATCAATTAACGTGATTAACAATATCGAGTTCCAATAATGCAGGTAGAGACTATAGAACAAACTCTGAATGATCGAGATGGTAATTTGAAAGTAAATATCTTACTGGACTATATGCGTGGCTCCAGAGGCAAACAAAATTCTCGCAAAATCTTACAACCTTTTCTGAATGGGAGGTGGAAAAACTCTTGGAACGTTTTCCTTTATCACACGCCAAAACTTCGGGGATTTTTGAAAGCAGTGACGCCGGATCGTTTCAACGAAATGATTGGTTTGCAGCATATGAAACTTTATTTATTCGATGATACTCTCATAATAAGTGGGTTAGTATTCTAAACTTCAGAATATATATATATATATATTTTCAGAGGACTGAAAATGGAAAATATGCGATTATTTGAATTGATGTTTTTAATTTGTTTATAGTGCCAACCTTAGCAACGATTACTTTACAAATAGGCAAGATAGGTACTTTATGATTGAAGATTGCAAAGATCTTTGTGATTTTTATGCGGATCTCGTGGAAAAAGTTGGAGAATTCAGTTTTCGTCTCATGCCCGATGGTACCACTGTCCCGAACTCAACAGATTGTAATCCTCTTGAAACTCCGACCAAAGACTTCACTGCTTCAGCTTCAGAGAGAATACGAACGTTATTTCAGAAGGAAATGAAGAGGCGTTCAGAAACAAACAGACTTAGTAAAGAAACACTTTCAATTTTGTGAGGAAATAATGAATAGTTTACCTGCATTTTAATGATACGATTTTCAATTCATTTAGCGGAAAACCTGGAAGCAGACACTTGGATATTTCCTTTAGTACAAATGGGTCAGTTAAATGTTCGGCACGACAGTGAAGTGACCCTCCGTCTTTTGCAAACTGCACCTTCTGGAGCTACTTTAAGACTCGCCACTGGGTACTTTAATTTAACGACGGATTATCGAAATGCTCTATTAAGCGAAAGTCGAGCAGTTTGTCATCTTTTAACTGCACATCCGACTGCTAATGGCTTTTTTGGTAATAAAATAATTGATATATTTCTAGGAAAACATTTATGATTGATTAGAAGAAATGGCGTTTTCTACGCCTACCAAAAAATCCGACTATGGGTACAGGAATTTCAGTAAGGAAGAAGGGGGTGTGTTGGCGCATCCTTATTTACAAAAAACTACAATAGTTGAGCTCACAAAAATTGTTATATTGTATTGTCTAAATCTTCGAATAATATTATTAATTACTACGCATGCCATTCAGAAAATACAACTATTTTCGTTAATTTTTTTTTGTAAATAAGGATGCGCCAACTCACCCTTTCCTCTCCTACGCGTAGCTGCGGCGAAAAAAATATTGAATCTAAAATTCATAATCCAAATCATTGTTTATATTCCAACTTAAGGTGCAAAAGGAATCGCTGGAGGAATCCCAGAAGCCTACACAAAAATCGAAGAATCGTTCTATAAACTTATAGAGAAAATGCACCAGGCGGATAGAATTACTTTATGGGAATTCGCGAGGCCAGGTTGGACTTATCATGCAAAAGGACTTTGGTACACTTTACCGAATCGGCAAAAACCTTCCCTTACTCTGATTGGTTCTCCCAATTTCGGTAAACATAAATTAAACTTACTTTATTTTTAGAATTTCAAGGGGATACGCCCAGCTCAAGCGATTTGGCTACCTTGAGAAGCCTTATAAAAGTGGGAAGTATCATCAGGATGAAAAACAATATTTTCAGAAGCTTTCATCTTTTAATATTAATATGTGAATTCTATCTTAGGAAAATCGTTTGGTTTTTTTCTTCAAATTAAAAATATAAGGAATTCTGATGCTATTATTGGAAAATTATTTTTCCGAATCTGTTCTCAAACTTTCTTTGGGCGTATTTCCTTACTTAGTTATCTAGTTATTTTACTTTGAATGATCATAATAAATTTCAAGATTCTTCTTCACTTTAGGATACAGATCCGTGGTGCGAGATCTCGAAACGCAAATTGCGGTGGTCACGAAAAACGAAACATTGCAGAGTTCTCTGCAAGCAGAATATGAGCGCTTATTCAAACGTGCAACTCAGGTCAACTCGACATCTTTGCGTCAGGAAGATAGAATTCCTCCAGCATGGGTTCGTGCAGTAGTTCTTTTATTTCGATACTACTTCTAACTCAACGTCTCGATAGGAAAAAATTACTTTAAGATTGTAGATATTGCTAAATTATTTATGTAATAGTATACAGACTATAAAGTGTAAGTATTATAAAACCTATTTCAAAATTCAACATAAACTACCACTAGTCAATTACAACTTCTTTTAAAGGACAAGGAATATTAGGTTTAAACTCGAATTTTTGTACGACATATTTATTTCGAAATAGGTCGGATAAATAATAAAAAATTAATTGAACAAACGTATCAAGGTGTTTATTCATCCAGGAATGAAGTATTCTGTAGGGTATGTGATAAAATTCGTAAAATTGTACGTAATTACAATGGCAATGCTTAACGCGCAAAGTCATAGAAATTTTATAAAGATTGTAGGGGTTATAAAAAACGAATTGTCCATTACCGCAAATAACCGACATGCTGCCGGTTAGTGGTTCAGCAGCAATTTGGACTCTGGATTAATGTGGCAATGTTGAATCTTTTTGCCGTTAAAGCAACAAATGCTCTCTTCCTTGAGGTTTCAAAGTTTGGCTGGCAAAGTTGTGCTTGTCCCCGCTTTTATTTGTCGTCAATGATGAAAGTCTCTTCCTTTACGAAAAATTCAACAACCTCCTCCTCCACGTTCTTCGTGTCTGAATCCAACTCATCCGTATCGATATCTGCGAATTTCAAGTTTTTGTTACATATTTCAATCGAACAATATTAAAGAGCGAAAGGGAAAATGTGAACAAAATTTATACTCACGGCGACGCAATTCCAAACGACGTTTTTTCTGACTTTTCCATACCTCGATCCTTTCGTTGCGATATTCCAAAAATGCTTTCATTAGAGCACAACGTTTCTCAATCAACTCCTGTTGGGAAAACGATGATAAATAACTGAATTGTGTAATTTTCTCTGAGAAGAATATCACCAAATTGTTCTTCTAGGCAAAAAGATGTATGCGTTATTTTATTGAAAAAAAGGAAAGATTTATGAGTCCTACAAGTGGAACAAAGCCAAATTTGAACATTAGACTAAAAGTGGACAATCCGTAACGGCCTCCATGAACTATTCTAATGTTCAGCTTAGAATTCTTATTTTTGATCAGTTTTTATTAGGCTTTTTCAAAATGTAGTCAAGGGCTTTGAAGTTTTTTTTCTTGGAAATTAGTTCTAAATGAATCTCAAGAATGCATCTTGAAAATTTCAAGTTACACAAGCATATTTAAGAATCACAAAGAGGATACAAATATTGCAATTTCATGCAACTTTAGATATACCTCAAATATTGGTATATATTTTTGAGATATAAGAATTTGATAAATGCTATGTTCACTAATGTGTAGACATGCATATGAAGAAATAAATAAACTGACTTATAGTATCCTCAACAAAATTGAAGTGAAAATATAATGAATTTTACATTTCAGAAGTACATAAGACATGGAAGTTGCTAGAGGGAGTACCCGAAATAATTTTTTTTTTCAAGTATGCTATGCCTAGCCTAGAAGAATGTATTAGTGATTATGCGCAATGAAATTTCTTGAATGTGATTTTTTGGGTATTCCTGATGTATGCTAACGCTAAATACCTTGGAAGCACGCGTGAGTCGCATACGATCTTTGCTCTCGAATTGAGCAGAATACTTCTTCAGGTTCTTTTTGATTTCCTTTATCTGTTGAGCAGACAATAGGGTAGGAGGTCGCGGGCGCCACAAAAGTTGGTTAAACCCGTTAAGGTTGACACGTTTTAGGATACGTCCTTGGAAAGTCCAAATCCAGTATCCGTTATCCACACTAGTTTTCCAACTTGAGACAGCAGTTACGACATAACTGGGGGAAAACAACACGATTTCAAATGAGTCATGATTTTGAAAGATATATAATCAAAATAGTTAAGTAAATTTCATTCTTACCGCCCAGTGGGATCCCATTCCACATCAGATGTTTGATAATGATCAGTCTGGTTCATGACTGTGAAGTCGTTTGTATCAATGAATTCGAGAGCTCCGGACATTGACGTCAGACCAGCGAGGACAATGAATTGACCAGCAGGAGACCAAAACAGGTGATTACAAGCCTTTTTCTCGAATTTTTCTATGAGATGAAAACAACAACAATAACTCAGGTAATAAAGGAGATAAAAAATGACGCTTTTTGATTGATATATTTAGTGAAATTTCAAATTAGTTGAAAGCGTAACTTACTAAGAAGAGCAGGTTGGTGTCCATATCGCACCTCGTAGAAACTCACATTCACTGCGGGAACTTCTCCGTGAATAATGGCGAATTTCATGCCAATTGGCTCCCATGCGAAGGCATGAATCGGTTCCTTTATTTCAACGCTGTCTACAGGGATTTGCTTTTCCCTCATGTGGAAGATTTCAAAGTTGTAAGACATTCCCTAGAATTAAAGAAATTACTGTAGATTACGCCAAAAAAGCCTTCAAGATACTTTCATTAGCAAATTGAAAAATCAAATCTCACAGTGTATTGCCGTTCCATCTTTTCCTTTCGCTTGGCAAAACGATCGACCTTGACACATAAATAATCGCCAGACTTTTGCCAAAATATCTTGCAGTCGGCTACGTTGAACAGATTCTTGTTACGAATTTCATTACGGCTGTCAATGAAAGAGCTAATTAGTACAAATCGACACAAAAATATTTATAGAAACATCACTGGTATGTCTTACTTTGGAATTTCCAAGAGAGTTACTCTCGCAGGAACATCCTTATCTTCGGGGACCCAGTAAGCCAAGATATTATCAGAAGGTGACCAGCTGAAGTCTCTGATTCCAGGTATCTTGAAACTCTTCTTGTCCAAGAGACCAAATGACTGAAATTTTGATTGTTAATAAAATATTCATAATTCACGGTTATTCAAGAAAATATTCCAAACGGATTCAGTTGAAATGAACATACTGGAGTTTCGTAAACACTCAAAATATCCTCGCCAATGCAAGCAAAGTATTTATCATCATGAGACCAACGGAAGATGGGCCAAACGGAATATACTTCCAAATTAAAGGATCGCTTTTCTGTAGAGGTAAAGATGTCCCAAATAACGACACGTTTTTGATCTGGAGTTCCGTCGGAGCGAGGAGTGTAAGTCACTAGGTATTGCTCGCAGGGAGAAAAATCTACACATTCTACGCCCTTTTGACCAAATCTGGCCTGCTGTGTAAACTGGGGTCCTCCCCAAAGTGCGACTCCGAGCTTGTGGAACGTACACAAGTAAGTTCCGAGGGGAGACCATTTCACATACGTCTCTGTCCACCTCTGTTTACAAACAGTAAAAGTATGCATAAAAATGGTATTTTTAATATGAATTTACCGTCTAGTAATATGTTGATTCTCAAAATAATGGGAAACTGCATACCGCACGCTCTTCGACAATGGAAGGTTCAGGCGCCGAATTTTGCCAGATTTGAACAGAAACTGCAGATGAGTTACCAGATAAAACAGAATACTGATCGTACGCATCCGGGTCGAGCAGAAAATAGTGAAGATCACCAGCAGCCTTAAAAGGTTGGGGTTTTGGTGGTTCCCAGTCATCTGGAATATCCTCGAACTTTTTAAAATCTGTGAACAAGTTCACTTTGAAAGTATGGAACTTGTCAATTTTAAAATTGTTCTCTTTTGATACAGCAAGCAAAGCTTGATGTGGGTTTTCAAATTCCAGAAAGATGTATCTAAAAAGGAAAATAATCATTAATAATGTTCATGAATTACTTCCGAGGGTCGTATTCTGTTTAAGAAAAAAACGTTTACCCTTTTGTGGTACCAGACTCGCTTGTCGGATAGTATTTGTTGACGATTGTCCCATGCTTTGTGAATATTTTGTCAATAACGGCTTGGAGTTTCTCCAAACGGTTTGGCTCGACTTGGGGAACGCCATCGACAACGATAACTGACTCAACGCCATCAGTTTCGGACGGTTTTGTACTCAGAATATCTCCAAGGAGTTCTGAAAATGGGCTTAGGATATTATATCTTGCTTCTACCGTAAGGTCGATTTGATATCTGTATACTGCATACATAAGATTGGACATTAAACAGATATATACACATATCAATCAACTTTGGACTTGGAATTAGACTGTTTATTTACAAATGTAAATTTATTTTAAAACACGACAAAAAATGAGTTTTCAATTCTATAAAAGGGAAAGAAATTAACTAAATTAAACAGATAATAAATTTATTCTTAGAATACGTTGAAGATTGGCAACTCTGAATGATATCAGACTAAACTTACAAAAGTGCAAATGTCACCTTCAAGTGTTTAAAATATGAAACATTGAAACTTTGAAGTATTTTGATACAAAAGTATACTAAAGTTTGAACGAGTGATGAAAATTAATATATGCGGCACTCCTGTCAGCCTAACCTCAAAACATAAGAAATCGGAGGAATAAAAACTCATAAAATGGAGGTGTATAGCACAATAAAAGCTCCTGTTGAATCTAAAACTTTGGTTTTGCAGATTCCAGACATATCCTTATCTTTAAACTTAGTAATCGTTGAAATTTCTCGAATGTCAAAATGGTAAAAATGCTCCAAAAATTTGGATTCAATAACATAACTAAGACCAGTTTTGAAAGCAAGTTTCAACTCTTATAATATGAGGAAATATCTCACGTTAAAATTGATTATAGAATTATTCGGCTTTGTAATAAAATTGAGAGAGGCATTCTTTGGTTAGGCATGAGGTTAGGGAACATTAGAGCCGCCATATGCAGCCATGCCACGAGTGAACAACGTGCTGGATCACTAACTTTAAAGATGCAATTTTTGTACATACCTTCGTCCGAGATATCATCCACGAATCCTTCAGGATCACTAAAATTTGGCTCCTCATCATCCTCTACTGGATCTTCATTTAATTTATTACTATCGTCATTTTGGGACGCTTTTTCCAGCGACGTCTTTTTCGCCATGTTGGTGCGGTTAGGAAGGAGCACTGTGTCACTGTGTGCATGTGGCCATGCGTATGTGTCAGTGTACACTCTCGCACATGATCCAAGAAGCTTCTTGGATCTTGGATCATGACTCTCGCAGTTCGTACAACTTTTCGAAAATGGCGGCTACAGAATTACCCAGGTGTGTAGCAATCTATTTTAATTTTGGCAAAATATTTTTTCCCCTTGCAATTTATTACAATTACCGCAGTATTTAGCTACGATATTTTCAAATTCTTTCAATTTTATTCCATCATTTTTAAAGAAAACAATTTAAAACCAGTTATTTTACAAATTGGGTAGCAGATAATATAGATTTAAATGTTCGTTCTTTCTTTTGAAATTAATAGAGTACGAAAAATTGAATATGATTACCATGGAAAAATGTTTGTATCAAGTTGAAATATTTTGTTTATCTTTGAAAAATATTCTTTTCTAATTTTTCGCGGGAAAATGAGACATTGCTGATTGGCTAGCACGTAGGGTCACAGAGTTGTTCGAATAAGGTTGTCGATCATTCTCTTTTAATGTTATGTTTTCGAAAATAAAGTCCTTAAAAATTGGTTTTAGGTCTCTGATGTGTATAAAAATAATTTTCGAGATTTAATGCAGCATTTGAAAACATATAATTCATGCAACTCCCCTACCCTTTTTTTGGTAATTAGGGGAGTGTCTTATAATAATTATAGGCTGTACCGATTCCCTTTCTTGTAATGAAACCATTTCTGTGCAGCTAGTCTAATGAATTTAAAATTCATGAACAGTACATTAACTACATTTCAATTTTTCAAAATAAAATTAGAAGATCAAATTTAATTAATTTTTACATTCTCATCATAATGAGAAGGTATTGGTTTTATGTGAAAATTGACTTTCGTGGAATTTATGAAATGTCCACGTTTTGAGACCTCCTGATTCCGAAAAAATAGTTTTTACGTTTAGGGACCAAAAAGACAGGTCAAGTTCGTTAACCAGCTATTTTGGATAAAAAATGAAAGAGGGGGAGCATTTTGA
>WSXT02196617.1:0-19163 GCA_011762715.2 Neuroterus valhalla
TTCTGAATAAAATTTACAAAAACGTATTTTTTTCTTATGGGAAATGCGTGCTAAACTTCACGGGGCTTGCGGTACCTCTAAATATTTTTTTTTTTTCAAAACAAAAAGAATGCAATTATTTTTTTGTAGATTCGAACAAATTTCCGGGCGCTTTGCATGAAATTTCGAAAAAAATTTTTTGTAATGCATTTTTGGACCACCCTAGTCAACAGTCGATAAAAACCTTAGTTCTTCGGAATTCTGACCGTCTATGAATCTCTACATACTTTATATCATCTTTTTGTTATTCCATTATATACTTTCATTTAATGTGGCCCGTATTTTTTATTGTTATGAGGAAAATGGAGTTACTTTTGGTCGAATAATCTTTTCATCTGTAAAAAACTTAAAGAATCAAGTAGGAACCCTTTTTTGGGCTTTCGACTACGTTCAAGTCCCTCACACTTTCCAGAGCGGATTCTTGATTTTTCAAATACTTTTTTACATTTTCATCCTGAATAAGAAGGTATTGGTTTTATGCGAAAATTGACATTCGCGGATTATATGAAATCTCCACGTTTTTAGACCCCCTGAATCAGAAAAAACGATTTTTACATTCTTATCGTGAAGGTATTAGATTTATGTAAAATTTGACCCCCCCTGTTTTTTTTGTCGAATGTCCACGTTTTGAGACCCCCTCAACCCGAAAAACAGGTTTTTGCGAATGTGTCTGTCTGTCTGTATGTATGTATGTATGTATGTATGTATGTATGTATGTATGTATGTATGTATGCATGCATGCATTTTAAATTTTCTCAAAAAAAAATATTCCAATTTTGATCGCACAAAAAATAATGAAAAATAATCTGTGGACTTGATCACTATCGGAAGAATGATCATATTCTATCGTGCTTTGGCACCCATTTTGAGAGACGAAAAATATTAAGAACAAAAATGATTTATTTTAAAAAGACCTATAAATTCTATATATACCATTTTTTATGCGTAGTTTTTGTTTAATATTATGGGAATTGTTACCAAAGTTAAAAACTTCCATTTTTGAGCAAAACCATGCGAGATATAAAAAAAAACTACAAAAATTGTTTACTTAAAAAAAATCTACAAATTTACTGTTGACTATTTTTCGATGAGACGAATATTTTTCGTTTTTATCGCGATAACGCACTTAAAAAAATGAAAAATTCCATCTGCAAGCCCAACTATAGGAGACAGGAAGAAAAAATTATTAGAAAAATTGTTCATCTTAAAAAGTTCTACAAGTTTTACATGAAAGTTTTTTCAGTAAGGTGTATATTTTTTGTTTTATTCGTGATAACGCTTTTTGAACAATAAAAAATTAAATTTTCTAGCTAAATTATGCGAGATATTAATATTAGTGGCGAGTCTTGTAATGAGAATGTGTTTCTTAAGGCCAGTAGAGCCTTAATTAAACTAAATATAATAAAAATTGATAGAATAGAATAGATAGAATAGGAGTAGAGGTTTTCAGCAGTTTTGCAATATTCGCAACTCTGTGTATGTATTGCATGCACTGTAAACTGAATCAAGCACGTAGGTAGCTGAGCGCGTAGCGGAGGTGAAAAACAAACCGAGCACGTAGCGCGTAGCGCAAGGTAAATACATTATCGAGCGCGAAGCGCGAGATTCGTATCAGGTGCACTCAAACTTGCGAGCGAAGAGAGCCGCGCGCGAAGCGCACCATGAGAATGTGCCCGCGCAGCGGGCAGATATTTATACCCTGATTCTACAATATAGCGTTTTTTAAATCAATTATGTTTATATAAACAATAAAAGTCATTTTGAGTTTATTTTGCAGTGATTGGAGAAAATGGTACCACTTTTTCAAAATTTGAACTTGATACCTTTCTCGAATTATTCGATCTGCAGAGCATCTCACACAGATTTTTGAATCGGAGGAGCTTCTTCCCGTTATTGAAGAAGACGGGGATGAAAAATAATTTGTTTTTCACAATCATAGATTATAGGAATAAATTATACTAAAATTAAAGTATTTCTTATCTACTAAATGTAAAATGAAATAAAATAGTCAAACAAAAAAATCTCAATAATACTCTCAATATAACTCGAACTTAACTGTTCAAAGAACTGTGTAACTTACTGATCTGCTTCGGCAAACTTTTAATGAATCATCAGTTCCTTCCAATTAAAAAAAAAAGGTACCTTTTCATCCAATTAATGCAAAAGAAACTCAAAATGCTGATGAAATGACATAAGATATTTGTTTAACGATAAATCTACTGATATTCAAGGTGCACATTGGTTTTTGGTAGAATAATCTTAATTAATAATAAACTCAATTCGAAAGATGCAATGGCAGATTTTGAAAAAGTGTGCAGTTCACTTACGTCATTTTCGAATTGATTTCAAAAATGCTATATTGTAGAATCAAGGCATGAAAAAGTATTTGAAACATTAAGAGTCCGCTCTGGAAAGTGTGAAGGACTTGAACATAGTCGAAAGCCCAAAAAAGAGTTTCTACCTGATTTTAACGTTTTTGACAGATAAAAAGATGATTTGCCAAAAAGCAACTTCATTTTCCCCATAAAAATAAAAAATACGAAAAATTCAAGTTTTTATCGACTGTTGACGCTTTCCATTGACAGAAAAAATGTTCAATGGTGGTGCAAACCATGTTGTTCTTCTTGAAATCGCACGATATAACGAAAAAATGTGTTTGAACGTAGCAAAATATAGCTTGCGAGATTCTGGAATCTTGATTATGGTAAGAAAAATTTAGAACTGCGGTTGTTATTTTTTTTGGGTGCGTTTCCCAAATTCAAATATCTGAGAAAATTCATACATGTTTTTGGGGTGACAAAAAACAATATATATTTTGTCGAGCGTTGAGTCGATAAGCGTTTATGAAAAAAAAATTGGAAATCTTTAGAGCGCTATAAAAATTTAAATTTCAAGCCAAAATTTTCCAAAAGGATTCTATACGTAGGGCTTGGATAACTCTAGAATTCGAAAAAAAAAAAGAATATTCTAGCTCAAAACTTGACCGAGATATCGGCAAAAAACTGGAAATCACGGTCTGTAGGGACGAAACATGACTTATAGGTGCTGAGAATTGGGTTTTTTAAATTGTTTTTGACAAGTAACAACATCGTGTATTCAGTCTTCAATATGCCGTAGGGGCAGTTTTGACCATGTTATCCGGCTGTACCCTTCGGTACACCTAAGGTTATTTCTAAAAGTATAATTGTGCATATAAGAGTTTGTTAAAATATTTTGTTCCAGAAAGTTTCACGCACAGAACATTTCCATTATGCTTTCCCAGCAAGCAACGTTTTAGATGTACTTTACAAAAACGAAAAGGGGCAAATTTCTCTGCACATTTAGAAAAATTTCAGATGACAAACGTGTAAATACACGAAAATTCAGAGAGCGTGGAATATAAATATCAAACAGAAGGGGAAAGGCGCTTCCAGATCATAAAAATAAATCAAACTCGTACATGTATTCATTTCAACCGGGTGTCTAAAAAGTCCCGGGACGGTTGGGTATTTCCTCAGGTGAAATATTTTCCAAAAAAGTGAAGGTCATTCCTGAAGTAAATTTAAACGAGGAATTCAATGGTGACCTTCATTTTGACCTTGACGTTGACCTTCATGGCCTTGAAGGTCAAAGATTATAAAACCAGGATTGATCGCTCTTTCACCTTCGATCATGTTTATGGAAGATGTGCTAATCATATGCATGCCGAATCCCATAGGCAGCCATGTTTGTTTTGACACAGCAGCGCCTCTTTGACCGCGCTAGATGTTTTCTTTGCTAATAACAGAATGAAGGATACTTGGTTCATTGATTACGTGTTATGTTGAATATTACTTCAAATTATATGTGCAAGCCGAACATCTGTGGACACCTTTCCCCTGATTTGACTTTCCTTATATATTTCTATTTATATATTAAATACGAATAGGCAAAATATAGTGCTAATCCTCAAATCGCTTACCAGCATAACTGATGGTTAAAGAAGCGCAAAGAACGGCAGTGACAATGAGTACCATATTTCTTGTGGCTGCAGTAATCGTCATACTACAGAAAAAGCACTAATAATAAAAATCGTATATCTTAAATATGAGGTCATTCAGATTTATTCAATCATTCGCAGAATATCTGCATAAAAATAAGATTGCTACTTTTCCAGTCCTTATGACATTAAGACCATCTGTTTTTCGATTTTATCTGGAGAGATGGATTTGATCTACGGCAAAATTATTAAACAATGTAACAGTCTTTGGTTTGATCATACTGAAACCGATTTTCGTATCAATTCAATATTTTTGAAGCAAAAACGATGCTTTCATATTGTGTATCAATAATAGACCAAACCCATTCCAAATCAGACAGGCAGGGATACTTGAATTCACAGAGTCATTCGTGAAATTGATATGTGGTTTTTTGAAGAGTATGAGGCCAACGTACGTATTGCAACTTATTGCGACTCTAGTGGAATTAATTATTTCCTCCCAGGATCTTTATGGAAAATCAACAAAATTTCGAGAATAAACAAAATAGCGGCGGTTTTATCCGAAAATATTGAAGACGATATTCTAGAAAATTCCACTTTCTTGCTGATATTTTGGTGTTCGATCAGTTCCTCTATGAATTTTTCCAGCAAACAGAGACCGATTCGAAAAACAGTGAGACAGCACTTTGCTCATTCTAGTTTCAAAAAGTTTCACCTTCTTTTCTCTTTTAATATTATGCATATTTCGCGGAAAATAGATGAAAAATTGTCGTGACCACAAATAGTATCTGGTTCGCATAAAATTCACAAACTGTCTTCTTTATGAATACGAACTCGAAAAAATATTAGATGAAATGAGAGTGGGGTAATCTATTAATATCGACTTTGTTTCTCTGGCCAAATTTCGAAAACATGGAGAGTTGCGCGTACGGAAAAGCCCATTTCATTATTGTCTTCATTTTTTTTTCTCAATTTGTGTTATATGTTGAAAGATATTCTGTAAATTTTATGCAGGCCTTATAATTCTTGCGATTTCGAGAATTCTTCTTCTCAAAATGTTCAAATCTTCAATTTTTTTCAAAACGATTTCGTCAATGTTAATTAGATGGGTTAGTAATCTCCAGGTGACTAGTCATCGCCGGAACTTGCAAATAATAAAAATTATAACTAGACAGATGTATGCTGGAAGATTATCTTTCATTTTTATTTTTTTCGGGGTGGATTCAAATTGAAGCTCCTGGCCTGTAGAATTGCCATAAAAAAGGGCTTTAAACAAGATATATAGGAAAGGCCCCCCAGTCAAAGTTGGATTAAGTTTGAATTTCTGATGATTCAGATGATGCTCATCGAATGGTAGAAAAGTACGGTACAGCCAGCTACTAGTTCGAAAGAAGAGTGCAAAAGATGTTTGTAGCTAGAAAAGAACATTATAACAGTTATCAGTTGATACGAAGAACGAAGTGGTCTGGCCGGTGAATCATGGATCGATGGACAATTCCGCGCCAGCAACCTGACTGCAGTCCCCCCACTGGGCGGCTTCCCATTGAGGCTTTGAGCTGGCTGCTGCTGCTGGCTGGGGTCGAGTTGCGGAATGGTCAACGGGAGGCAGCCGCTGGTGCCTTCCCCCTCCATGCCACTACCTCATCCGCAGCTCGACATCAGCCGCCGAACGGCCAAAGCTCATTAAGGGTAATTATACTAATGCTTAGATAGAAAATCGAAAAAATGTACAGTTTTGTACTTAGAGTTTCGGTTCGAAGAAATTCGTGACCTACGACTTTTAACGATTCCAATCATATGTTATTTTCAACTGTGCTTACATCAGCGAAGGTGTTAGAGGACTATTTTAGTTTTGTCTTTGTGTACATATGTGAAACAATATACTTGCCTAATTTTCGAAATCAAAAACTGTTTGAAAATTCCAAATTCTACAAAACTTGAAGATTTAAAATTGAAAACTTCTCTAAAATTCGAATCACATAGAATTCCAAATCATTCCATTTTCGAAATCTACAATCAAAGTGTATGCAATTTTGAACTTCTAAAAAACAATTGAGTTTTGGATATCCACAAAAGAAATGTTTTCAATTTTAACAATTCATATTTGAAAATCTTCTTGTCAACAGATTCAAAATTAAAGATTCATCAATTTGGAACGTGTACATTCTAAAATGATGTAATTTTGAATGTCTATTTCGGAGCATGTAGTTTAATTTGAAGGATTTACAAGAAAAATTCTTGAATATTTGAAATCTAAGACATTCAAAGTTAGAAAGTTTGAGGATTTTTTTATTTTAAATCTTCAATTCGGGATCACTTCAAAATTCCAATCTTCAAAATTGAACGATTCCAACAAATATATTGATGGATCTTTAATTGAAGCTATCCAAGATTGGAAAATTTGAGGATTTTTTCTATTTTAAATCTTCAATTTTAAATCATTTTAAAATTTAAATCTTCAATATTTAACGATGCCAACAAATATATTGATGGATCTTTGAATGAAACTATTCAAGATTGAAAAATTTGGGAATTTTTTAAATTTTAAATCTTCAATTTTGAGTCACTTTAAAATTAAAATATTCAACATTGAACGATCCCAACAAATATATATCAACGACTCTTCAATTGAAACTATTCAAGATTGTGACATTTTGATTTTTCAGTCTAAGAAATTAAACTTTTCGAAGAAAAACATTGAAAATGGCATGATTTATTATTTTACACATTGAAATAATATTGAAGAGGCTTAAATTTGAAATATTCAATATTCATCTACTTTTCTTGTAAATATTTCAAATTAAACTACATCCTCTGAAATAACGACATTGAAGTTAGCTATATATATATATATAGATTTGAAACTCTGGACAGTGTTTATAAAAAAAGTATTGGTCGCATCAAAAAACTAAGGGTATCAGGGGATTCGTCTCAACGATATCTTCTGGAGATACGATTTTGAATCTGATGACAAGAAGATTTTCAGATAGAAATCGTTAAAATTGAAAAGTTTTCTTTTGTGCATATCCAAATCTTCAAAATTTGTAGAATTCGGAATGAATAAACAATTTTTAATTTTGAAAACTATGCAAGTATCAAGTTTCACATATGTGAACAAGAACAAAACTTGAATAGTCCTCGAAAAACTTCGCTGATGTAAGCACAGTTGAAAATAACGTATGATTGGAATCGTAAAAAGTCGTAGGCCATGAATATCTTTGAACCGAAACTCCAAGTGCAAAACTGTACATTTTTTCGATTTTCTATCTAAGCATTAGTACAATGACCCTTACTGAGCTTAGGCCGTACGACGGCTGATGTCGAGCTGCGGATGAGGTAGTAGCAGAAGGGGGGAAGGCACCGACGGCTGCCTCCCGTTGACCATTCCGCAACTCGACCTCAGCCCTGCCGCTCAGTGGGCCAGAATCCCGAAAATCTGGTGAGAGTGTTTGCGGGGTCGCTTATTACGAATATGAAGTCCAAATCCCCAAAAAAATGGCGTATCCAATATGGCGGTCGAGTATGCTTAATCAATTTTTTTGTCTTTTCCAAATTGGTATTAGGGGATTTTGAAACTCGGTCGTTATGAATCCGAAGTCAAAAATATATAAAAATGTAATTATATCATTGCTTCAAGACATATTCCAATTTTTTACCAGAAAATTCTATTACGCTATTCTATTTTATACGAAGAACCTAAAAAATCGATTCAATTGTTGATTTTTTCGCCAATAATGATGAAGAACCACTCTGAATCGATCAATTTATAGAATATAAAATGACATTTTTCCTCCGATGCTTCAATGTAATCTTATCAGAAATATAGTTATTAAATAATATAAACCTAAAATGTTGGAAAATGCAACAAAATATGTTTCTTGTTTGTTTAAGGCCCTGGAATTTTAGGAATGAAATATTTCAAAAACTGAAACTAATTCAGAAAAATTGCTGTCGCCGTGCTTGAATTCAGCAAATTCTAATCAGAATGAAGCACTCTTGACCTAGCTTGACTAAAAAAAAATCTTTTGGTCTAGTACAGTGTAACCACTTTAATAAAATTGACGCTCTGCGTGTAACATAAATAAAAAGATGAAATTATTTCGATTCACCTCCCTCAGAAGATTCCATTCCATCTATTTTGGGTTACGCGTAAGTTTCTTAGCGCAAGCCTCATTTAACAACCAGGGATGAACAAGTTCATCTAACTAGGGTAAGTGAGGGGTGTGCAAGAGAAGAATTGAATTTCAGATCAATCTAGAAGTCACGCGTTTTTTATTTTAACAACAGACTTGCTGTACAACATCGTTCTTCCGAATGGGTCGCTGAAAGAAAGAAGAATTGTAAAAGTTTTCCAAAAACTGTTACGTTAAACGGATTACACGAAAAAATATTTCAAAAGTTATCTTTTGACATCAGGTGTTGACATTTCCTTTTTGGTTAAGCTGACACTTTCGAATCATTCGTCAAAATTCAAACACAATATTTGCCGAAATGCAATCAGCGCCTCAGTTCTACATTTTGCCCGCTGAGTCCAGTTGGGAACCAACTGTCTATAGGATACAATGACTGGCGTGACATACCCCTGCTCTACATTTTAGAAGCCATTAATTAAATCCTCCCTCTTCTAAGCAATCATATTCTGACTCATTGTTTTATTTTTTCATATTATTGTTCACTTCTATACGGAAAAAATGTTTTCCACTTTTAACGCCTTATTTTCCAATCTATTTGACTGTCGAATAAATTTATTACCTTCAATTTCCTTTCTCGATTTTTCGTACGCTCATAGTGGTTCTACAGATTTCAAAACTTGAGAGATTTTTCACGCCCCCTATCATTGTACTGTTTAAACTAGTACCTTTTATTTTTTGTTAAAAATAAGTTTTTTTTCGTGAGAAAATCAAGAAATAAAAATATATATCCCTCTTTTGACAACAACTTCAATATCTTGTGATATCCTCATTTTTTACTAAAAATATTAGGTGTTGATACTTTATATACTTTCGCATCAGATTTACTTATAACCCGAAATGGATAACGGTTCCTCTGTGATTATTTTTTTGCAATCGGTTTTTCTTGTAAAGGAAGTGATGTAAAAATATTTTCCCGTCGAAATGCTCTTATCGAGTGGTATTTCAACCTGATTTCAAAGGCTACATATTTTGGAGAGCATAGGTAGGGAATTACTTCAATAATACAGCTTTCCCTAAATTGAAAATCTGATTCTTATGAAATATTTTATCCGAATTTCGTGAATTGGTAAAACTCCTCTTCAAGTATTCATTGTTGACTGCAAAAAAGTTGTATTTTCTAAAGAGCTTCGATTTGTGAATGCGATATAAAGTAGGCTTCAACATAATAAAATATACAATGGAAGCAGTTGCTTATTTATTGAATTCGAAAATGAATTTAATATTCATCGTACAATAATTGATTATAATTCCTGGAAATTTAATTGTACTTTGGCCAGTTCATGATGATTTCACGTGCGAGTTTTCCTGACTCGGTGAGATTTGATACAGGCCATCCTCCGAAAGGACTCGATCCCGGTTTCAGAGCAGATTCAGTTTCCTGCTTATCATTCAGACAATAGTTGCAGTTGCTAAGGTTATGAGCCCTTATAAAGTCAACCCAGGCTTTGGTTTCTTTTTTATTAACAGGACTAGTGCCTTCTGTATTGACCGATCCCCATTCGGTCACAAAAAGAGAAATATTTTGTTTAAGTGCAGCAGTTGCTTTGTCCCTCAAATATTGGCCATGGGTTGCAGCATAGAAGTGCAATGTGTATACAATGTTTTTGTCGACATTAATTCGGTCAGAAGCAGCCACCTCTACATCCTGGGACCAAGTAGGTGGACCGACCAGAATCAAATTTGTTTTATCAATAGCCCTAATTTCCTTAATTACGGCTTCAGTATATGGCTTAACAATGCCTTTCCATGAGATCTGCTGTGGCTCATTAAAGAGCTCATACAGGACGTTATTTTTACCAGCATAAGTCTTCGCCATTTCTTTGAAAAATTCAATAGCTTTGGCCTGGTGTTGATGAGCAAAATGATCGTGCCAATCAATGATGGCATACATGTCTAATTGAATTGCAGCATCAACCACAGCCTTTACTCTTGCTTTGTTGCTTTGGGGGTCTTGTAAATAACCACCTGTCACATCAATCCCCATAGCAGCGCGTATCACCTTGGCTTTCCAGTCCTTCTTCAACCATTCCAGTGCTTTCTTGTTGTAGAATTTTGCCCCTTCCCAGCCGTTGATGCTCCAGGACAAACTCATGCCTGCGAGACTCCCTGGTTTGCCACCAATAAGTATCTGGTTACCTTTTACAGATAACGGCAACACACCTGTTAGAGGATAATGACTGGGTTATTAATAACAAACAAATGTGTGTTATTTTAACCATATGTTGAAGGAGTCCACCAAAGGAAGTGTCCTTTTCCCCAGAAAAATGATTCTGGACACATACCAAATCTCTTCTCCGAATTGAAAGTCAATTCTTCTTGGGTGAAAATAATTTGCTCCCATATTTTGCAATCGAAATGGATTTCTTCTCGATAATACTTCATTTGTCTGTTCTACTATTCTCACACCAGTCAATCTTTTCGACCCCCCCCTCCCCTAACCCTTCCGTAGATAAGCGTAGAAATTTCCAATAATCTCCCCTCCCCTTACTACGTAGTTTTTTCGCCTAACTCAACCTAGACTATTAAAAATCCTACCAAAAAAATACGAAAAATGACAGATTTTTTTTTATGAATCAAAAAGAGATCTTATCATTCTATTTAAAGAATATAACGTTCCTTTAATCTGATTGGCAAAATTTTTAAATATATCCAAACGTCATGAGAGGGAGAATTTCTTCTCCATTATAAGGAAAAAGTTTTGCGAATTTGTTGCTCTGTGAAATTTTTTTAGCTGACTCAAATTTGATAGTCGAATTCATGATAGGAAGTTTCAGAAAATATTTATAGTTTTCATTTTAAGACAGGCAGCTTCAGTGAAGAGGTGACATTTCACATGGAACAGGGAATTTTTACATATTAAAAAAAAATAATAATAATATTAAATCTTTATCAAGTTACCAACCAAGAAACAAAATAGAACGGGAACTTTTTAACCTGATTCTATTTCGCATTCAGGAGAGGGGAATTTTTGAAAATCGTTTCTTCAATTCAAAATTTGTCATAATTTTAAAGTTCCCTCTTCCTAATTTAAATAAAGAAAGTATTTCAAGCAGTCTTTAAGAGTTGAAGTAGTTTTCTGAAGAAGGAAGATTTCTGTAATATTATAGAAAGCTTCTTTACATTGTCCATTGCGAATTCATCCTGTTTTAATAAAAAATTAACTATTTGTTTGGAATTTCAACTTGTTTGTTTCAGTTGAAAATCTATTTTTTCAGTTAAGCATCCATTTTTTGCAATTTAGAATTTGAGTAATATAATTTTCGTCGACGATTTATCTTTCCAGTTAAAGTTAATTGATCTATTTGAAAATTCAACTCTTTCAGTTAAAGATTCTTTTTCTGAGTATAAAGCAATCATGCTTGTTTTGAAATTGGGTTTCTGGACTAAAAATGTTACTGTTCCATTTTTGGTTGAAAATAATTGTTTTTTTACTTTGAAATTCGACTATTTTGTTAAAACTTTCTATTTTATCTTGGGAAATGATTCTTTCTTTGTGGAAATTGATCTTCTTGTTTGAATATTCACCTTCATGGTTGGAAATTAAAGTGCTCCACTTAAACATTTATCTTTTTAGTTGAAAATTCATCATCTTTTTCATTGGTTGGTTTTTATTGGTTCATTGGTTCCTTTTCTTTTTTCATGGGTTGAAAAATGAACTATTTTGTTGCAAATCTGTGCTTTCAATTTTCGTAAATAATTATATTTTTCTTGTTGAAAATTAGAGTACTCTTTTTAGAATTTATTTATTTTGCAATGTTTGATCTGTTGTGTTAAAGGATGTTTAGATTTGAATAAAAATAAATGGTGACGTTTTGCGACAAATATAAATGTTACTTCTAGTTGAACGGGAAAGTTGAAAAACTTGACCGTGGAGAACCGGAAAATGACCAGGAATTTGAAATCGTCCGCCGAATCGCCAACCTGTAATTTCTAAATTACATGTTTTATTAATAGCAATCATAACGTGATGAGGATTGAACTTGCTTTTTTCTACAATCTAACATAATGTGTTAGAGTTCATTTATTAAAAAATTATTTAATGAAGTTTTTATAAAGGGTACGTAGAACTGATGACCGTGGATGACATTAGTATTTCTTACAACCCCCCCCCCTTCCCCCTAAAATCGGCTACGCAGTTTATCCATAGAACCTTTGAACTCTGTTTCTCAAACATTGATTTATTTTTTTGAATCTGGGAAGACCATTCTTCTTCGCCACAAATGGCATATATGCGAATAATGTTTCTAGGTTGTAAGTATTAATTACAGTAATTTATTTACACAGTTCTTGTTACCCTGAAATATTAGTTATAGTGACAGAATGAAGGATACTTGGTTTATTGATTATGTGTTATGTTTGATATTGCATACAATTATCCTTGCACGCCGAACATCTGTTTACACCTTTCCCCTGATTTTATTTTTCTTATCAATTTCTATTTATCTATTAAATAGGGATGGGTTAAATTTATTTCTAATTCTCAAATCACTTACCAGCATTACTGATGGCTAAAGAAGCGCAAAAAAGGGTAGCGACAATGAACACCATATTTTATGGCTGCAGTAATCGTCATATATTGAGAACTTCGCTAGTGAGAGATAAAATTTTCTGAATATCTTTCTGCTTCATATACTATAGAAATAGTACTACTACTCGAAATTGTATATCTTCAATATGAGGTCATTCAGATTTAACCAATTATTTGCAGATCATCTGTATAAAAATAAGATTGTTACTTTTCCAGTGTTTACGACATAAAGACCATCTGTTTTTCTATCAAATCTGGCAAGATCGATTTGATCTACGACAAAATAATTAAAGAAAGTAATAGTCTTTTCTTAAATCATATTGTAACAGACTTTCGTATGAATAGGGTTGTTTCCAAAGTCAGATATCGCTTTTCCGATAAATGGATATTGAAGTTCATGAAACTCTAATTTTATAAGAGCCCATTAAATATTCTTTGCTTATTATTTATTATTTTTAATTTAATGTTGAAATTTGAATTTTGTACAACGAAGTTGATTGGATGACCCAACTGACGTCAAATGGGTCGGATTTTCGATCAATCACGAGTTAGGTGTCAGTGATTCTCAGATATTTTTTTCTGTGTCCATATTTCGTTCATTTAGCATGTTATAATTTTTTATTGAACAGCTACATGACTGTAATATAACCATATTTGCTGAGGAGTAGAAGGAATGCGGAAAATAAATGAAAAATTGGAAAATAAGAGAAATAGACTGAGATTCCTGGGTGCTCATCCCCTCAGTTTAGCACATTGTTTAGACATTACCATGATAACATAACCTCACTTTATAACTTGAGGTTTGAATCATTTTAGGCATTGTACAACCACTTTTAAACTTCTATTATATATCAAATGGAAACATTCAAACCAAAACTCGTGTATAAGAGCATCAATTCAACGAATATTTTGAATCAAGTATAATGTTTACCGCACAAATCGTGTGATTTTACAATTTTTTAATAAATGTACTTACTGCTTTCCTTCAACCTATTCTTCACATTTAACCAGAAAATCACACCAGAATCCGTTTTTTTTGGTCACATAAATGCATAAAACCTAATTCAGCTGGGAAAATCGTCAGAATTAACACGCTAACCTCTTTATTATACGTTTCGTTAAAAGTCTGTACATTGATTATTTTGAGAACCTCTGTGTGAGGTGACACCCACGTACACAAAATTGAATGAGTGTTTTTCCGACTTTGATTTTTATTAATTTTTTTCTGTTGAACAACTTAACAGAACAAAAAATTACAAGGCACAATGAGTTTGGCATAAAACTATTATTTCAAAAATTATTATAACTAAAATTACGAAACAACCCTATTCAATATTTTTGCAGCAAAGACACTTCCATAGAAACGAATCACATCAAGTGAGCACCCCAATTTCCAGCCCAAGCAAATCTTATAAAATGATTATATCAATCGAATGTTCATACTATCAGTAACGTATAAATGTTGGACTTTTGACAAAATAGTTTGTTTAACTATTTTTTTTTTGCGTGCAACAAACATTCATGACTTTGTTTTGATAAGAATTCATTTCTTTCAAACTATTGAATATTTTTTGATAAAAATTGATACACATACTATTGAAAGACAACTCTTTCAGGTAAAAAATATTGCGATGGTCAATAAACAATTTTTCCATATTTTTAATAACATTTTTAGAAACAATTGACATAATTATCAACTTCTCAATGCTCAAATCATCTAGATCTTAGGTGATACATGTAAAAACTATACAAGAACGACAATTTGAAAAAAAAATTCACTGCCCGCCATTAATTTGCTTAGAAAATGTATAGTGGCGAAGCACGCGGCTCACAGTGGGGACGGAATGTCCAGAACCACCTGAATGTCGCTAATCTCAACCAAATCAAACAAAACTCTTCCAGAAATGTTTGTAATTGAATTTCAAAGAGACTGAAGGAGCCGAATTTCCAAAAATGATTTCTTTAAACTTTTCTTAACAGAATATGGCGTGATTATAAGATTTCGAGTCATAAGCTAGATAAACCTTATAGAATTTAAGGACTTTTAGGCATAGCTGATATTGAATTTGCTAAGTTTTGTGAAATAAATTTGATCGAACAATTTGTTTGTATAAGTTATTCTTCATTTCGATTTGTCGCAAAATATATTCCAAAATCTGATTTTACCGGAAAAAATATGTCCGAAGAATTATATCTTATATTTAAAATACAATTTGTTACAACCAAATGTGTATAATGTGTATATAATGTGTATAATTTATATTAAATCCTAATAAGGCTCCAAACGTCTACAAGAAAATGAATAATAAAAATGTGACCTATGTTAACCGAAAGGTTTTTTTGTGCGCTGATTTCAAGTTCGCCATTAGTTTTGCAAAAAAAAATTTATTGGAAAGAATTCTTTTCTTTTTTTACTTTGCACTCATAACGAACTGCATTTTTTAATAAGAACTCTTCTTATATCTCATCATATATAGGCAAATGTGTTCTCAGTATTGATCGAGTTGTTTTGAATTAGTCTGTTTAACCAAATAAATTATACAAAAAATGTATGGATTCAAAAGTAAGGTTATTTTTGCTATCTGGTCAGTTATTGTTCAAATGTTTCTTTTATTTTATGTTATTTTTTAAACAATATTTTTTTTCCTAAATTCCTCTTATCATATTATTTTTCCATTTAATAATGTTTTCCTCTGTAATTATTTTCTCAACTCTTATATCTAGAACTTATAAATTAGGAGCTCCAAACTCAGAATAATTTTTTTTTATTCTTCAATCAAGACATCTTTAATTTAGTCATATGGTTGTAAGAAATCGTACTTCAAATAGAAAATATACTGCTTTGGACATAATTTCCCTAGTAGAATCAGATTTAAGGATTGATTTCGCAAAAAAATTGAAGTAAGCAAAGATTTATTTAAACAAATTGTTTGAACAAATTTATTTCGCAAAACTAATGGCAAATGCAAAATCAACTATGCCACAAAGTCCTTTAATTCTATAAGATTTATCTAGTTTATGAATCGAAATCTTATAATCACGCCATATTTTGTTTAGAAAGGTTTAAACAAATCATTTTGGAAAATTCAGCTTCTTCAGTCTCTTTGAAATTCAATTACAAACATTTCTGGGCCCAAACCGCGTGCTCCGCCGCACTTCGCAATTAAACATTTTCTGAGCAAATTAATGGAAGGCAGTGAAATTTTTGTTTCGATTATCATTCTTGAATAGTTTTTACATGTATCACCAAAGATCTAGACGATGTGAGCATTAAGAAATTGATAATTATGTCAATTGTTTCTAGAAATGTTATTAAGAATATGGAAAAATTGTTTATTGACCATCGCAATATTCTTCAGCTGGAAAAGTTGTGTTTCAATAGTATGTGTACCAATTTTCGTCAAAAAATATTCAACAGTGTGAGAGCAATGAATTATTATTGAAACAAAGTCATAAATGTTTGTTGCAAGGAAAAAAAATAGTTAAACAAATTATTTGGTCAAAAATCCAACATTTTTACGTTACTGAGAGTGTGGAGATCCGATTGATATAATCATTCTATAACATTTGCTTGGGCTGGAAATTGGGGTGTCCACTTGATGTGATTCGCCTCATATTGGGTATCAGTAATTGACCAAATCCATTTCAAATCAGACAGACAGGGATACTTGAAATCACAGAGTCATTCGTAACATGGATATGTGGTTTTTTAATAAGTATAAGGCCAACATACGTATTGTAACTTATTGTGGCTCTAGTGGGATAATTACTTATTTCCAGGATCCTCCTGGAAAATCAACGAAATTTCGAGAATAAACCAAATAGCGGTCTTTTATCCAAAAATATTGAAGACGATATTCTCAAAAATTCCACTTTCTTGCTGAAATTTTGTTGTTCGATCAATTCCCCTATGAATTTTTCCAACAAACAAAGACCGATTCGAGAAACAGTAAGACAACATTGCTCGTTCGCGAAAAATAGATTAAAAAATTCTCGTGACTACAAAACACATCTGGCCTGCATAAAATTCATGAACTGCCTTCTTTATGAATGCGAACTCGGAAAAATATTAGATGAAATGAGAGAGTGCGGTACTCCATTAAATTCGACTTTCTTTCCGTTTCCGAATTTTGCAAACATGGAGAGTTGCGTGTACTGAAAAGCCCATTACATGATTGTGTTCAATTTTTGTTCTCAATTCGTGTTTATATGTAATAAGATATTTAGTAAATTTTATGCAGGCCTTGTGATTCTTGCGGCTTCGGGAATTCTTCATTTCATTAGGTTCAAATCTTATCTTAATTAGGGTAAATTGCTTAGTAATCGGCAGTTGCCGAGTCGTCGCTAACACTTTGGATATGGAAAATTATAATAAGTCGGATGTATGCTGAAAGATTTTCTTCTTTCCAGGGTGTAGTGAGATGATTGCACTGAAAGTCTTTTCTTATAAACGAAGAGGAGTAAACCGTAACCGTAACTGCTACGCACGATTCCCGAGTGTGAAATAAACAGTAACTGTTACTGCGCTCACATGAATCTTTGCTGCCTGCAGAGTATCTGTTCGGCGCGAGACAGTAAAACGCAACGCGGTCATAGTTACTACCACGGCAGTAATGGTTACGGTCTCGACAGTAATAGTTCCTGTTTAGTTCGTAACCATCACTGCACGCGCAGTTTCTTGCTTTATCTACGTTGCGTCAATTGTTTCTATGGAATCCTCCAAGCAGGGAGATTTCAGTTTTTGTTGATACATACATTTAGTGAAAAAACAATAAACGATACTCTTTATTACTTTTCCGGGAATTAGTTTCTTAAAAATATATATCAGTATTGCCAATTTATGTATTAATCGTATTGATAAAATAATGTACGAACCCAAATAAAACAATGTACGAAACTAACCTCAAAAGTCTTCAAGTTGAAACTCTAAACCCGGAACGAGGATCAGCTGATGAGGCATCAAATTTCTTTGCACTACTCATCAAATTTCATTGCACTACTACTACCGCGCTCGCCGAAGCAATTCGGGTATTAGCAGTAACTATTGCTGTCAGCGAAGCAACGGTTACTGCAAAACGTTTTCAGGTGGCGCGCAGTAACTGTTACAGTAACTGTTTTAATATCTTTTTTTCGTCATCATTATTTATGAAATAAGAAAATCATAGTATGCCGCGCCCTGGCAACACAACTTTTTTTACATTCTCATCATTTATGATTGAGAAAGTATTTGAATCGTCTGAAATCTCACATCTTGAATTTTCAACGGATCTCCACGTTTCCAGACCCCCTGAAGCCAAAAATCAAGTTTTTGCGATGCTGTCTGTCTATTGGTTATGTATGTCCGTCCGTATGTCCGTCCGTAAACTGAAATTGTGCACCGAGAAAAGATCTACAAATTTTGCGGAGTTAATTTTTTGATAGGACAAGTTGTTTTTGCTTCATTTATAAGAAATCCTATAAAAAATGAAAAAAATGAACTTTTGGACAATTGACACAAAATTAGGAAAAATATCATAGGCGCAAGTTCTTTACCAGAAAAATGTCTTTTATATGTGTTATTACCTTCTTTAACAGGATATGTATGGTTTTCTTTTCAATCAGGAAATATCTGTACATTTTTATAATTTTTCCCATTGGACGCGAAGTTTTTGATTTGATTGTAAAAAATAAAATTGAAAAATGAATTTCTAGAAAAACTACACTACATGTGAAAAAAATTAGGCGACAAAACTTCTCCACCGTTTTGGACAAACTTTTATCGAGTGCGCAGCACGAGATATGTGATGAGGATGGATTCGTTAAAGCCAGAGAAGCTTTAACAAAAGAGAATTCACACTTATGAAATTGAAGTAGTCGACATTTCGCTATCGAGTTTCAAAAGCTCTGCATACAAACGTAGTGAAGTACAATGACCAAGCGCGTAACGCGAGTTAAATTCGTAACCGAGCGCGGAGTGCGAGGTGAGATTACCATCAAGCGCGAAGCGCGAGATCCTTAAGACGCGCGCCGTAGGCGCGCTCAAGCTCGCGATCGAAGCGAGCCGTGCGCGATGAGAATGTGCTTTTAATTCTGCTGTGAGTTTATAATAAACTAATGGGGAATGAGTTTATGATTGATACAACAAACCACGAAGTCGGCTCATGATGGTAACTCGAAAACAAACTAACCTCAAAAGAGCTTATTCTGGTAGACAAGCATGCTAAAGCCAGCTACTAGTTCGAAAAAAGAGTGAAAAAAAAATGTTTGAAGCTAGAAAAGAACATTTGAACATTTTTATTGAAACAATCGAAAATAAGTTTCGAACGTTATTAATGCTGATAATTTAGTTTTTAGTTTCCCTCTCTCACACAAGTCGCGTGTATCGGGTCGACTTTGACCGCTCGCCCTAAACAATTTCACATTTCAGAGTAAGCCCCCTTTCTTCGGCGCACGTCACATATATATA
>WSXT02196628.1:0-34994 GCA_011762715.2 Neuroterus valhalla
ACAGAGGGGCTGGAACCGAACGAGTTACGCTTACCCCGCAAGGGATTTGGCTTAATGGTATAATAATGATAATAATAATAATGTGGATTACCCATCAATAATTCCACAAAGATCCAGATTCTGGAGCACAATGTGGAACATAATGTGGAGTACAATGTGGAATATAAAATTCCCAGTGGATTCCGCATGATTGAATCTTACGAGGATTCAGAATGTGGAGCACAATGCGCAATATAAAGTCCCCAGTGAATTAGAGAGTTCCCTGCGGATAATAATATTCCAAGCGGATTATAGAATTTCTCGGATTATTCAATTCCAATTGGATTGCGTAATAGAGAATTCCACGAAGTTTCAAGAATGTGGAATAGAATGTGGATTATGGAATGTGATTCCTAGACGGATCATCGAATTCCAATAGGATGATAGTATTCCATGTGAATTATAGAATCCCATTTTTGCTAGAGAATTGTAACTGGATTATGAAATCTAATATGGAATCTAGAATTCCATGTGGATGAAGTGTCAATGAATTCCACAAATATTCCAGAACGCGGAGTACCACATGGATTAGTAAAGGAAATTTCCATATGGATTTCCCATGGATTGGAAATAATTGACTCTCCACGAGGTTCACATCTGCAGCGAGTCTCGGAAATGGGGAAAAAAGAAGAATGAAGCGCACAAAAAATTCTCCTGTAGCAGAAAAGGAAATTTTTTTGCAGACGTGATTTTACTAAGAGCAGAAGTCAACTTACGCTCCCAGCACAATTCACTTGAAAATAAAAAACGTTACGGCTTGGATTTACGATAGCGTGTGTATGTGCTACATTACTGTATCGTAAAAACGCGAGTACTCGCAAAAGTAATAATATTTAAAAGCATATATTCGATCATAAAAATCAAAAAATCCCAACTGAATTTCAAGGGACAAGCAACAAGCAGAAAGAATGAACTAAAAACTGATAAAAAAAATTAGTCAAATTATTCAGTTTAGGCAGATTAGTCAAAAAACGTTCTATAGAATACTAGGCCTATTTACGTCATTTATCAATACTCCCCTCCCAAATTTTCTTTTTTCCCCTTCTTGTCTCGCCCCTTACTTCCAATCACTCCCTTTTAATATCATATCCCTACACTTCTTCTGATTCCCTTATACTTTTGCTTGTCTCCTGGACGCCCCACATTTACCTTTATTTCCTATTACTTTCTCTCATCTCCCGTTACAGATTATTAACCCTCCCACCTAAACTATCCTTCTCCCTGTTACTTGCTCTCATTTTTCATCTTTTGACTCTATTACCCCTTCCCCTTCTTACCTCATCACTTACTTTCCCATATTTCCTATTATTTGTCCTCATCCCTTCACTTCCACCTCCTCTCCCCTCCCCTACCACTCCTCATTCTCTTACTGCCTCCCCCCCCCTCACTTCACAACTCTATCCTACTCATTTTCCGCCACCCTTTTCCCATAGCTTCTCTTATTTCCCACAATTCCACTTCCATTTTAATACTGCCCCTTCTTATCTCATCCCTGACTCCCCTATTTCCTACTTCCCTACTACTTCTTCGCACTTCTTATATTGTCACACCCCTTTGTTCCACTCATTTCCGATTACTTTTCCTCATTTCTTATTTTCCCACTACTCCTCCTCATTTTTTTCATGAACCGTTACTTCCTCTCATTTTCCATAACTTTTTCTTATTTTCCGTCATTTGTCGATACTCCAACCATCTTATGTTCCACCATGCTCCTCTATATTCTTCACTTTACGTCATTATCTCACTTCCTGAAAACTCTCACTTTCCACTAATGTGATACCAGTGACACTTCTGGCTATTTCAATCAGTACACCTCACTCGTTCAGTTTGATAGAGCACCCTGTTATCCTCATGTTTTCTCATTTCACTACACTTCCATCTATCTCACATCTTTCCATTTCTCTCACTTTTTTGTATTTCCTATTACTTTTTCTCCTTATCTTATCCCTAACTTCTCCTGATCCCCAACTTCTTGCGGCTGTTTCATTGTTCCCTCTAACTTCATCCTTATTTTCCATCACTTTTCCTCATCTATCATCTCTTTCCCTTATTCTCTCCCACTATGACCCTCCAATATTCCCCTCATAATTTCCTTATCTCTAATTTTTCCCTTCCTTCATCTTATTGAATACATCCTCATTGTCGTCATCTTTAAGCATTCTCTCACTTCGACATACCGCCAATTCCCCTTATATTGTATCAATTTTCTCCTCGTCTTCTCTCTTGCATTCCTTCATTTTTTCATTGTTACTCTTCTTCTTCTACCCCTTCTCGTTTTTTGATGACTTTATTCGTCATAGCTTACTATTACCCTTTCACCTTAACAATTTCTTATTTTACATAATTTTCCCTTACTGCTTCTTAATTTACGTTCCTTTTATTCCTTCCCTTTCACTTTCCCTAATTTTTTAATCCTTGATTTCATTTATTTTCGCCCATGGTTTCCCCTAATTTCACAATATTTGGCCTGATTCCCTCATTAACTTCCCCTTACTTTCTATTATTTACACTTATTCCCTCATTCACATATTTCCCTTGCTACCTTTTTCCTCATTTTTATCTTCACCCTTCTCCTCATTCCCGTCACTCATCTATACTTCACTTCCTTGACATCCCTGCATCCGCCTTAGGCCCCTTCATTTCTCATTACTTTCTCTCATTGTCTTACCACCTTATTTTCCTCACTCCTTGTTACCTCTCTTATTTCCAATCACTTATCATTACTCTCCTCCTCCAAAATCCCCTAAAGTCGTAATCCTCTTACTTGAACTTATTATACCCCTTTCGATTTCCCCTATTTCCCCCTAATTCCCCACCACTTCCCTCCTTCAAACATCCTCCTAGTACCATCTCTTGCCCTTATTCTCATCCCTTTTCTTCACTTCGCTCTATTGTTCCACCCCTTCCCCTCATTTCTCCTTACTTTCCCTCATTCCTTGAATTCCCATTATCCATCCCTTTACACATTTCTCATTTTTACCCTTATTCCTCTAGTCCATCTCGTTTTCCACTTACTGCATTCCTCATAACTTATTATTACCCTTCTCTCTTAACATCCTCTTATTTTCATTATTTTTCCTCACTTCTTACTTTTCATTAATTTCATTCATTTCCTTTTACTTTTTCTCATTTTCCATTACTTTTTCTTACTTCTCATTTTCCATCCCTAAGTGTTTCCCTTATTTTATATTATTCTCACAAATTTTCTCATTCACCACCACTTTTCCTCATTACCTTTTTTGATTGTTCTAATTTTTTTTCAATAGGTTTGTTTAAAAATGTTCTTCTTAGGAGGAAATCAAAGTAAAGTTGATTTGAAAACCTTCGATTCCTGAATTTGGAAAAAAAATCATTTACAATTAGCCTATTTCTAAGATTCTACTATCATGCCATTTACCTTTGACCTTTTGTGAATTGGAAATTATTCCACTTCGAAACGCTTCAAAAATGGTAATTTATTTACATCGAATCTTTTCAATTTGAAGTACTTCAATTTCTCAAATTTATTATCTTATAATTAGAGCTTTCAAAACTAAATGATCAAATCTGGATATAAAAATATGCGACTAGGAACTTTTGATCTAGGAGTATTCAGTTCTGAAAGTTTTTCGATAACATATACATATTTCAAAATGATTTAATTCCAAAGTCAAGTTGAAAATTTTCAAATTTGGCAAACCCTGATTGGAAATCATTAAATATAAAATTGGGAGTCTCAATGTTCGTTTGAGAATAAAGTTATCAGTAGTTATGCTGTCACTGTGGGCAGTCAGACCCCTACTCCTCCCTCTATTTCTCTCGACCTTGAACGAAGAGTCAGCTTCCACCAATCCCTGTCGATTTGGGAAAAGCTGGCGCCGGAGTTAATAGCAAGGGGAAAGAGGGGAGGAGTGGGAATCTATCTGCTCAAAGTGACAGCATTACTACTATTATCATTTATATGTATCCCGTTCCGAGAATTTTAATTCAAATGAATTCACTTAAACGTTCCTGAATGAAAAAATTTCATACTTTGAAGCCTTACAACTTGAATTTTTCCCTTTTCTTAAATTTTGTTCTAAAATTATCTAATTTCCAGACCTTAAAATTCGAAATTACCAACTTTGAAACCAAAGAAATGGTTTCCAAAACTTTGAATGTTTCACTTTTCTATATCAAACCTTTTTGAATTCAGATTTTTCGAAATGCTGTAATTTCAAAGTCGATCTGGAAGTTTGAAATTTTGATAGATTTCGATGCGTGATAATTTCATAAGAAGAATAAATAATCTTGATAATTAACTTATTTGCAGTTTTTGATTCTAAATATTTTGTTTAGTCATTTTTGCTGACCCGTTTTCGTTCACGGAAGTGCTCAAAAAGCATTTGGGAGTCATACGTGGTTTGTAGAACAATTCCAAGCGAAGTCCTAAAGTCTGTGTCGTAATCCGGGTTGTGGGTTAATGGTGAGCATAATAACGTTATACCCCGGATATAAACCGTAGAGGTTACAAATCTGTGCTAAAAGCCACGCTTTTGATAAAACTTAATACCTCTCATGATGCAGCAACAGCAGTTATAAAACTAGCAGAAAAGTTGAAATGATTTCAGGCAATTTTGATTATAGGATTGATTATTGAGATTGCTGAATTTGATAAATTATTATCCACTAGCAGAAAAGTTATTCAATAATAAAGGATTTTACACAGATCTTCTAGTAGAAAGTTGTGAACTATTCTTTTGCAATAGTTTGATGAGAAATGATCGATTTGGAAGATAAAAACCTAGTCGATATAAACATTTTTTAAGGAAAGAACAAACATTATTCCTAGTGAAAAAGGGTATTAATTATTAGAATATTTCTATCAAATCTTCTCGACAGTAAGCAAGGACAATCCCTCTGCAATTGTTCAGTCAGGAACAGCCGGTTTGGAAGATGGACACCTAGTCGATATTAATATTCTTTATGGAAAGACAAAACATTATTGGCAAGTCAAAAGGGTATCGATTATTAGAATATTTTCATCAGACCTTTCTGTAAGCATTCAAGGACTATCCCCCTGCAATTGTTGAATGGGAAATAGCCAGATTGGATGATGGAAACCTAGTCAACATAAACAACTGTCAAAAAACGAGAACCAACATCAACTGTCAGAAGAGGTATTAGTCACTGGAATATTCCTATCAGACCTTTTCGTAAGCAATCAAGGACAATCCCTCTGCGATATTTTGATGAGGGATAGTCGATTTGGAAGTTGTAAACCTAGTCGGTATGAATATTCTTTAAGGAAAGAACAAACATCCTTGACTAGTGAAGAGGGTATCAATTATTGAAATATTTCCATCAGACTTTCTCATTAGCAATCAACGACAATCCCTCTGCGACTGTTTGATGAGGAATAGACCATTCAGAAGATAAAGACTCAGTCGATATGCAAATTCTTTAAGGAAAGAACAAACATTATTGACTAGTGAAAAGGGTATCAATTGTTGGAATATCTCCATCAGACCTTCTCGTCAGGAATCAGGGGCATTCCCTCTGGCGTTGTTGGATGAGGAACAGATGATTTGGAAGATGGAACTTAGTCAATATAAACAACGTTCAAGGAAATGAGGAACCTAGCAATATGAACATTCTTTAGGGAAAAAACGAACAATATCCACTAGTGAAAAGGGTTTCAATTATTAGAATATTTCCATCAGACCTTCTTGTTAGCAATCAGGGACAATCCCTTATCGATTGTTTGATGAGGAATAGTCATTTTGGAGGATGGAAACCTAGTCAATATAAATATTGTCTAAGGAAAGAATAAACATTATTGACTAGTGATGAGAATATCTATTGGAATATTTCCATCAGACCTTTTTGTCAGAATTCGAGGACAATCCTTTCACGAATGTAGAATGAAAAATAGCCAAATGGAATGTAGAAAACCAAGTCAATCAAAACATTTTTGAAGAAAAAAGGAACAACATTAAGTGGCAAAAGAGGTATTAGTTACTGGGCAATTCCTATCAAACCGTCTTATTAGCAATCAGGGACCATCCCTCTGTGATTATTTGATGGGGAATAGTCGATCTAGAAGATGGAAACCTAATCAATATGAACATTCTCTGAGGAAAGTACAAACATTATAGACTAGTGGAAAGGGTATCAATTATCGGAATATTTTCATCAGACCTTTCTTATAGCATCCAAGGACTAACCTTCTGCAATTGCCTAATGGAAAAATGCCAAATTGAATGATTAAAATTTAGTTCATATAAACAATATATAAGGATACAAGGAACAAGATCAACTGGAAGAAGGGGAATTAATTACTGGAGTATTTCAATCAGACCTTCTCGTTAGCAATCAACGATGTCCCTCTGCGATCTTTTGATGAGGAATAGTTGATTTGTAAGATGGACACCTACTTAATATGAACATTCTTTAGAAAAACAACAAACATCTCTGACTAGCAGAAGAGGTTTCTATTTTTCGAATATCGTAAGCCGACATTCTCCACGTAAAGAACAAATTTTGATCATCGGCTGGTAAAAGGAGTATCAATTACCGGGATACTTGCACCAGACATTTTTATTGGCGGTCAAGGAGACTCCTTCTGCAATCGTTGAATAACAAATATTCGAATTGGAAAATAACAGCTTAGTCAAAATAAACATTTCTAGAGACAATTGCAAACATCATCGATTGGCTGAAGAGGGATCAATCAATGAAGGATTTTCAACAGACCTCTTTGTTAGCAATCAATGGTTATTTCCCAGTAATTTTTGGATTTGGAGTTATCAATTTCAAACATGGATACTCATCAACTAATCAATTGTTTCAGAAGATAGTTTCTTAAAATTGGCTATGCCATATCAACAGAAAAATAGAACCCAAATAAAAAGAAAAAGGTCCTGTCAGAATAATTGAAAGATCAATACCTCACTACCTAGTTGATCTTCTTTCCTCGTTCTTAAGCAATTCCCCCTACAACGATTGAAGTCCGAGACACAAAGTGAAACTTGATTACATAAGATCATGAATACACAAGATAATAGTACATAGTTTTCCCACGAAAATCACTTTATCAGTCCCTGTAATTATTATTCTGCAATAAATTTAGTTCGAAATGTTGATAGGGTTCGAGATGTTGATGGGGTTCGAGATAGCCTAGAGCATCTTTGATAAAGGTGCCGGGTAGAAGGTGGGATTCCCGAAGGGTGCTTGAAGACAGATGGGGTAATTACTGTTACTATGTGTGCTGATAGCACACCCCACAGGATCCTCTAAGCCTAAGAGGCTATCCAATCCAGTACCAGAGGACCTTTATTGCTAACTCACTTGGATATTCAAATAATTAATAATAAACAGACCCCACCAAGCAGCAACTTCTTCGCTGGTTCTCAGGGACCACTCTCCTCGTACTGAATACCAAATAATGGTGTTTGATGATCATTAAAACTTCAGGATAAAGTTTGATTTTCGGTAGAAATTTTGCTTGTTCGAACCAGGAGTTCATGCGATTGATGTTTAAAGGTAGTGGCGTAACAAGAGGAAATAAAACGAAATCGGTCTAACTAGTTACGCAGTTTGGTTGCGAGTAGACCGTTCCATAAGCTGGTGCTGTTGCGCGTGCCATTATCAATTTTACGAAGCAACGAAGTTTGCCAATCGTTCGCGTGATTACACGTCGATCAAAAAACTAACGAACCGAATGCAACAGCCAGGACGAGTTACGTGTAGCAAGTTGATGGTTACAACTGCTCACAAACACGGTCCACAAACTTTCATGTTATATATCACCCTTCTGCAAGAATACTCACTGCGCTTATGGTAAAACGCCACGACAACAAATTCGATAAAAATACATTCCACCCCGAATATTAATCCAGACTGAAACCTACTGTCCGGTCTCTTGGTTCGCCAGGAAATGCGATTTCCGCCTCGGTATCGAGAATTACCTTCCTAAAGGTCCCACCAATACACATCGAGGAATAATTGTCATTTAGATGGCTATGTTCTTCATCAGCGTGTTTTATCTGAATTCTGAATTGATGAGTATAAATCTGAGTAGGAAATTATAGTTCTTGAGCATCAACAGAAAAGAACTGAAAGGCTTTATATGTCGCTGGAGGGTATTAATCAAGTTCCTGATATTTTTCAATGATTATTAGAGGTTCTGGGTATTTCTGATGAGATCGAGAACGTTTATTACGATTCCTGTCTTCGTGCCACTAGTTCTAGTATCTAAAATTCCTTACACAGCAAAAATAAAAGAATCATAATCAGAGATCAGAGGTCAACAGAGAAGTTCCAGAAGGCTCTGAATGTGTCGCTGAAAGGTATTGATAAAGGAACCAGTGTTGTTGAAAGATTCGGAAAGATTCTTGATTTGGAAAAATCGATTTTAATTACTGAAACATTATTACAAGACCTTCTTCTTAATGGTCAAGGACTATCCTTCTGCAACTGCTGGATGAGAAACAGTCGATTTGGAAGATAAAAACTTTGTCAATATGAACCTACAAGAACTAACATCACCGACTGGCAATGGAGGTATAAATTGCCAAGATCTTTTTATCAGACCTTCTCGTAAGCATTTAAAGACTGGCCTTGCACTAATTATGAATAAGCAATTTTCGGTTGGAATATGAGAACTTAGTGAGTAGCGACATTTATAGGAAAAAGGAAAATCATTCACTGGCGAAAAATTGATTATTCACTGGAACATCCACGGATAATTCTTCTGTAGGTTTTGAATTAGACATTCCTGACTTCAAAGATGGAACAATCCCTTTGCGATTATTTGATGAGGAATAATCGATTTAGAAGATGGGAACCTAGTCAATATGAACATTCTTTGAGGAAAGAACAAAAATTATTGACTAGTGTAAAGAGTATCAACTATTAGAATATTTCCATCAGACCTTCTCGTTAGCAATAAGGGACAATCCTTCTGCGATTGTTTGATGAGGAATAGTCGATTGAAAAGATGGGAACCTGTTCAATATGAACATTCTTTAGGGAAAGAACAAAAGGTTATTGACTAGTGAAAAGAGTATCAACTATTGGAATATTTCCATCAGACCTTCTCGTTAGCAATAAGGGACAATCCTTCTGCGATTGTTTGATGAGGAATAGTCGATTGAGAAGATGGAAACCTGGTCAATATTAACATTCTTTAGGAAAAGAACAAAAGGTTATTGACTAGTGGAAAGAGTATCAATAATTGGGGAATTTTTCCATCAGACCTTCTCGTTAACATTTAGGGGAATTCTTCTGCGATCATTTGATGAGGAATAGTCGATTTAGAAGATAGAAATCTAGTCAATATGAAAATTCTCTAAGGAAAGAACAAACATGATCAAATAGTGAAAAGATATCAATAATTAGAATATTCCCATCATACCTTCTCGTTAGCCATCAAGGACATTCCTCCTGTGATTATTTGATAGGTAATAGTCGATTAAGACGATAGAAACTTAGTCGATATGAACATTCTTCAAGGTAAGAACAAACATTATTGATTAGTGAGAAGGGTATCAATTATTGGAATATTTCCACCAGACCTTCTCGTTAGTAATCAAGGACAATTCCCTTGCGAATATTTGATGAGGAATAGTCGATTAAGAAGACAGAAACCTAGTCAATATGAAATTTCTGTAAGGAAAGAATAAACATTATCAACTAGTGAAAAGTGTATCAATTATTCTAATATTTCCATCAGACCCTCTCGTTAGGAATCAGGGGCATTTCCTCCGCGATTCTTTGATGGGGAATAGTCGATTTAGGAGATGGAAACCTAGTCAATATGAATATTCTCTAATGAAAAATGGAACATTATTGACTAGTCAGAAGGGTATTAATTATTGGAATATTTCTATCAGGCCTTCTCCTAAGCAATCGGACAATCCTCCTGCGATTATTCGATGAGGAATAGTCGATTTAGAAGACAGAAACCTAGTCAATATGAAATTTCTTTAAGGAAAGAACAAACATTATCAACCAGTGAAAAGTGTATCAATTATTTTAATATTTCCATCAGACCTTCTCGTTAGGAATCAGAGGCGTTTCCTCCGCGATTCTTTGATGGGGAATAGTCGATTTAGGAGATGGAAACCTAGTCAATATGAACATTCTCTTATGAAAAAAAAAACATTATTGACTACTGAGAAGGGTATCAATTATTGGAATATTTCTATCAGACCTTCTCCTTAGCAATCGGACAATCCTCCTGCGATTATTCGATGAGGAATAGTCGATTAAGACGACAGAAACCTAATCAATATGAAAATTCTTTAAGGATAGAATAAACATTATTGACCAGTGAGAAGGGTATTTATTATTGGAAAATTTCCATCAGACCTTCTCGTTAGCAATTAGGGGCAATCCCTCTGCAATTATTGCATGAGGAATAGTCGATTAGGACTATAGAAACTCAGCTAATATGAACATTTTTTCATGAAAGAAGAAACATTATTGACTAGTGAGAAGGATATCAATTATTGGAATATTTCTATCAGACCTTCTCCTTAGCAATCAGACAATTCTCCTGCGGTTATTCGATGAGGAATAGTGGATTAGGACGACAGAAACTTAATCAATTTGAAAATTCTTTAAGGATAGAATAAACATTATTGACTAGTGAGAAGGGTATCAATTATTGGAATGTTTCAATCATACCTTCTCGTTATCAGTCACGGACAATTCCTCTGCGATTGATTGATGATGAATAGTCGATTTAGAAGATGGGAACCAAGTCAATATGAACATTCTTTAAGGAACGAACAAACATTATTGACAAGTGAGAAGGGTATCAATTATTGGAATATTTCCATCAGTCCTTCGCGTAAGTATTCAGGGACAATCTCTCTGCGATCATTTGATGAGGAATAGTCGATTTAAACGACAGAAACTTAGTCATTATGAATATTCTTCAAGAAAAGAACAAACATTATCGACTACTGAGTAGGGTATCAATCATTGGAATATTTTCATCAGACCTTTTTGTTAGGAATCAGGGGCATTTTCTTCGCGATTCTTCGATAAGGAATAGTCGATTTAGGAAATGGAAACCTAGTCAATATGAATTTTCTTCAAGAAAGAACAAACATTATTAACAACTGAGAAGGGTGTCAATGTTTGGAATATTTCCATCAGACCTTCGCGTTAGCAATCAGGGACAATCCTTCTGCGATTATTTAATGAGGAATAGTTGAATAAGAAGATGGAAACCTACTCAATATGAACATTCTTTAGGGAAAGAACAAACATTATCCACTAGTGAAAAGGGTATCAATTATTTGAATATTTCCTTTAGACCTCGTTGAGAATCAGAGACTACCCTTTCGCAAATTGTAGATAAATGGAAGTTATAGAAGGTCCTTAATGTCCTTGAAAGTTATAGATAAAATCCCTAATGTTCTTAGAAGTTTCTATCTGTCAATTAGAGAAGGTTTCATCCCCAAAGATCAGAGAACACGTCTGGTTGACAATAATTGATAATCATGATCACGTAACTGAGGAGCAGAAATATCCTGATAGATATTTGTTTATTTAATAAGGTAAAGATAGTCCTTTGAAATAAAAAAAAAGTAAACAGCAACAAAGCATTTTTAAAAGGCTCTGAATTTCCACAAAGATATTGATGAAGTTCCTGATGTTGTCAAAAGATTTCGGAATGTTCTGAATCTTACTAAGAAGGTCCAGAGGGTTCCTTACGATTCCTGTCTTCTTGTCTTCAATTTATGTGAACTTTCTCACCTCAAAATCACAAGAAGATAATCACCGAAGATAAAATTATTCATTATCATACTTGAAGAAAATTTATAATAATTGTTCCAGTCCATGATCGTTTGTCGAACAGAAATGATCTTCTCTAAATGAATCCAGATGCAAGCAATTGAATGATATCACTAAAGGACAGCAATTCTCAAAATTTCCAAGGTCAGGGACCTGAGGGTACCACAGCGAACCAGAAGCGCGCTGGAAATTTATGACCGCAATGTCCATAAACTTCATCGTAATAGTATTCATAAGTATGCTTACATAGCTGGGGAGCAGACATGTCCCAGGTGTCTGGAATCCCACGGCAAGCATCGCAACGACCAGTGGAACTGAACCACTTGCGATACTGGGTGTAGGCTAGAAATACACTCGGAATGCACAAAGGCCGAGGGTCTGTGGCATACTTGATTGTCGCATAAATTAACCTCTGCTTAGGCAAAAGCGGCCCGTTGCCGTCGTTTGTTATGTGCGAGCGACTTTGCTCTGAGATTCGCTCATACGTGAACACCCCTAGTCCTCCAGGGAGTTGCGTTAATGTCTGTAAACTTGTACGGAAGCACACGAGCAACCAGCAAACAAAAAACAACCAACCCCTTCCCAGACTTCAAGTGCTTTATGAATCAGACTGCTTAAGAAGTCGTATCTCTCTAATCCTCATAGTTTAGAGATTAGGGAAGAACTTTGGTATTGATTCTGTCTGCTAAGGAAAGCTAAGGAATGACAACATCACTTTGGCTTAGGAGATCATTTTTTCCCGTACTAACCCTTATTAGGTATTCCAACATCTACTGGCGAGAAAGTGCTTGGATTTGATATTTTAACCGGACCTCCTCGATCAGATTCAGGGACAACCCTTCTTCGATGTTAGGCTCTTCAACCATCAGTTGACCACTTCAATTAAGATCGCTGATGAAAAAACATAAGATTACAGATCGATGCTTGCTTTATCACTAGTTACCAATCAATTAGTGGCCAGAGTTCTAGAAGGCGGAAGCACCTGAGAGTTGGAGCAAGAGAGTTTTACGGATGGGGTAGATGAATATATAAATTGTAGAGACTAGTCTACTCGAAATTTCGGGTTGTGTCTCTTCCGGTCGTCTTATAAGACCAGGAATCTGATATAGGGCTGTACGGGGTTGGACAATGGGCAGGTTTGTTGGGTTGCAGTCCGACTGGCTATTTGCCAAGTACATTGTCCACGGGAAGGTTGGTACAACTGAACTTCTACACCCAACACGTACACCCTACACCCGCATGTATATATTATACCAGGCAATGATAGAGACCACTTGGCAAGCACTCTTCCTTCCACTAATAGAGACGAGAAATTGTTTTCGCGTGTTTCACCTCTCGGAAGGATTGTCAGATTTGTAACCTTACCACGTGTCGGTTCTAGAGTCTCCGAGTTCTAGAAGGCTCAAAAAGTTAGGAAGCAGTTTTTAGAAATCCTCAACGTCGCTGAAGGGTTTCGATGATGTTTTGGATGTTGCTAACAGATCATAAAAGGTCTTTGACACTGCCGAAAAGTTTTGTGGTGTTCTGGATGTATCTCAACGTTATGAAATTGTATGAATAATGCTGAAAGATTTGAAGAGGTTTTGGACTCTGCTGGAAGATTCTGAGAGGGTTTAAATGGAAACAAGAAAATTGTTCGCGCGTTTTTGACGCCTCAGAAGAGATGTAGATTCTATAACCTCCCCACATATCGATTCAAGAATCTTCAAATTTTGAAAGGTTAAAGTAGTTGGAGAGCGATCCCAGAAGACTCGAAACATTGTAAAAGGGATTCATTAGACTTTTGATCCTCTGGATGTTCTGAAATCATCTTGATGTTTCTGGATGATAGTAAAAGATTCTGGATGTATTTTGGAAGGTTTCAAATCACTTGTATGTTTCTGGAGAATACTGAAAGGTTATAGATGTTCCGAAATCACCTCTATGTTGCTGGATAACAGTAAAATGTTCTGGATGTTTCTTTGATGTTTTCAAATCTTTTCGATGTTTCCGGAGAATATTGGAAGGTTCTGGATGTGTTTTATCGATATTTTGGAATCATCTTGATCTTTCCGTTGAATAGTGAAAGGTTCTGGATGTGTTTTGGATGTTTTGAAATCACTTGGATGTTGCTTAAGAATAGTGAAAGGTTCTGAATGTTCTGAAAGTATCTGGATGTTGCTGGATAATAGTGAAAGGTTCTGGATGTGTTTTTTCCGATGTTTTAAAATTACCTTGATGTTTCCAGAGAATCGAGAAAGGTTCTGGATGTGTAATGGATGTTTCGGAATCACCTGCACATTGCTGAACAATAGTCAAAGGTTCTGGATGTGTATTGGATGTTTTGAAATCACCTGGATGTTGCTGAATAATAGTGGAAGGTTCTGGATGTGTTTTAAAAGTTTTTAAATCACTTGGATGTTGCTGAAGAATAGTGAAGGTTCTAGATGTTTTGGAATATTCTAGACGTGATGAAAAATAGTGAAAGGTTCTGGATGTGTTCTTGCTCTTTTGGAATCACCTGGATGTTGCTGAAGAATACTGAAAGGTTCTTGATGTTTTGAAATCACCTTGATCTTCCCCGAAAATAGTAAAAGGTTCTAGATGTATGTTAGATGTTTCAAAATCACCTGCATGTTGTTGAAGAATAGTAAAAGGTTTTGGATATACTGAAATCATCTAGATGTTGCTGGACTATAGTAAAAGGTTCTAGATGTGTATTGGATGTTTTAAAATTACGTGGATGTTGCTGAAGAATCGTGAAAGGTTCTGGATGTATTTTTTCGATGTTTGGAGAATACCTTGATGTTTGCGAAGAATAGTAAGAGGTTCTGAATATTTTTTGGATGTTTCAAAATCATCTGGATGTTTCTGGAAAATAGTGAAAGGTTCTGGATGTGTTCTGGATGTCTTGAAATCAATTGCATGCTTCTGAAAAATAGTGAAAAGGTTCTGGATGCATTCAAATCACCTGGATGTTGGTGAAGAATAGTGAAGGGTTCAGGATGTGTTTTTTGATGTCTTGAATCACCTCGATGTTTCGGGAGGATAGTGAAAGGTTTTGGATGCGTTTCAAATGTTTTCAAATCACCTGAATGTTTTCAAATCACCTGGATGTTTTCAGAGAATATGAAAAGGTTCTGGCTGTGTTTTTGATGTTTTGAAATCACCTTGACGTTGCTGAAGAATAGTGAAAGGTTCTAGACTTTTTTTGGGATGTTTTGGAATCACCTGGATGTTGCTAAAAATTAGTGGAAGGTTCTAGATGTATTTTTTTTTGTATGTTTTGAAATCACCTGGATGGTTTCGGAGAATAGTGAAAGGTTCTGGATGGTGTTTTTCGATATTTTGCAATCACTTTGACGTTGCTGAAGAATAAAGAAAGGTTCTAGATTTTTTTTTGGATGTTTTGGAATCAACTGCATGTTGCTGAAATTTAGTGAAAGGTTCTAGATGTATTTTTTGGATCTTTTGAAATCACCTGGATGTTTTCGGAGAATAGAAAAAGGTTCTGGATGTGTTCTGGATGTCTTGAAATCAATTAGATGCGGCTAAGGAATAGTGAAAGGTTCTGGATGCATTCAAATCACCTGGATGTTGCTGAAGAATATTGAAAGGTTCTGGATGTATTTTTTTGATGTTTTGAAATCACCTTGATGTTGCTGGAGAATATTGTAAGGTTCTCGATATGTTCTTGCTGTTCTGTAATCACCTAGATGTTGTTGGAGAATAGTGAAAGGTTCTAAATGTGTTTTGGATGTTTCGGAATCACCTGGGTATTGCTGAGAAAAAGCGGAAGGTTCCAGATGTGTTTTTTGATGTTTGGAAATCACCTGGATATTTTCAGAGGATACAAAAAGGTTCTGGATTGTTTTAGCGGTTCTTAAGTCACTTGGATGTTGCTGAAAGATAGTGAAAGGTTCTGGATGTTTTCTTGCTGTTTTGAAATTACCTGGATTTTGCTGATGAATAGTGGAATGTTCTAGATGTGTTTTGGATGTTTTGAAATCACCTGGATGTTTTCAGAGAATACAAAAGGGTACTAGATGTGAATTGGATGTTTCAAAATCACCTGGATGTTGCTGAAGAATAGTGAAAGGTTCCGGATGTGCTCTTGCTGTTTTGAAATCACCTGGATGTTGCTGAAGAATAGCGAAAGGTTCTAGATGTTGCTGGTGTATTGTAGAAGGTTTTGGAATCTGCTCAGAGATTCCTAGAGGAAACTTTCAGTTAAAATCCATCGGCACCTCTTATCTTCCAGAAGCTGTTAGATCGTTGACTTGATCTTTAGAAACAGTTCCAGAAAATATTCTTTGGGTTTCAAGTCTTCTAGAAGCTTTTATATTGTACATATTTCTCATGTAGAATAATATTGGATTGGCACGTTCAGCTGAAGAAATATCAAATTTTAATTCACGAACGTGACAGCAGAATCGGACGAATAAAGTTACGGTAGATGGAAGCCATTAGGATGCGAAATACTCCCTGCGGAGAACGCGCAAAAAGCCACGTGCGTGAAGTGGTCCTAGTCATCAGGAAATTAACATAGAGTAATTACCGAACTGGGAAATCCATCCCCATATCCATGATTATTGAATACGGTACTCTAATTGGAGGAAGAAAAAGAATTCAGAAAAATTGAATTTAAAAGCTAAACTAAATCTATTATTCCTTATAATTACTGACTTCTCATCTTCTACATCTACAGTAAATCCAACAATTTGACCGTGATCCGAAACAGAGCTTTCGGAGATCAGAAAATGGTTCTAGAAGAAGTCGGAAGGTTTTTGGAATTATTGGCAGGTTTAGGGAGTTGATGAGAGCTGATAAGAGCTTCAGGAAGTTTCTAGAAGGTTCGGGATGTTGCTAGAACATTCTAGTCCGTCCGTGATGCTGCTGGAAGATTCAAGTATGTTCCAGATGTTTCAAAACAAGTCTATGAGATTCAAGAAATTGTTGAGAAGTCCGCTGAAAGCTTTTGGATGTTTCCGAACGATTTAGGATGTTGATAAAGATTTCCAAAGTTATTAACAATTTTTATGGAAGATTTTGAAAGATTGTAAATGTTACCAAAAAGCTATAAAAACTTCTATTAGTTCCGAACCGGATCTAAGATTGCCGTGGTAGAGACGAAATCTCAGTAGTTTATTAAGTTGCTGAATTTTTCTAGAAGTTAATGGACGGTTTAGGGAGGTTTTGAATGTTTACAAAACCTGCAAGTAGGATGTAGTATGTTTCAGGTGTTCCAAACTAGGGCTTCAGATTCAAGGAGTCGCTGAAGTGAGTTGGGAGGACCTAGATGATTTAGAACGGTTCTGTGTGTTGATAAAGGTTTCTGAAGTTTTAAAGATGTTTCTGGAAGGTTCTTGAACGTACTAAATGTTACTAAGAAGCTCTTGAAAAGTCCATCAGTTTTGAACTGGATCCATGGATGGCGTTATGGAGGTTAGTCCATCGTTTTAAAAGGATCTTAGAAATTTCCAAATTTTCTTGATGGTATAAGGAATTAATTGAAAGTTCTAGAAGGTCTTGAATTATCGTTGAACGTTCTACCAGATGCAGATTATGGATTAGAGCTTCTTAAAAGTCCTAGATCTTCCAAACCAAATCTATACAATTCGAGAAGTTGATAAAGTGGATTAGAAGGTTTAAGATGTTTCTGAATGGTTTGGTATGTTTTTTAAGGTTTCAAAAGTTTGTCAGATGTTTTTGTAGAGTTCTAAGAAGGTTTTGGATAATGTTAGAGGGCGCTGACAAATTGCATAAGTTTTAAAACAGATCCATGGTTGGTGTTGTCAGAAATAGTAAATTGTTCTAGAAGGGTCCAAAAAAGTTGGGGAATAGTTAAAGAAGTTGATTTAGGGCCTTGGGACGTTTCTAATGTTCCTCAAACGTTCTCATAGGTGCGAATATTGCTGGAAAATTCTAGTATGTTCTAGAAGTTCCAAAGCAGATAAATGTGATTCAAGATGTTGAGGAAATACGCTGAAATGTTTTAGATGTTTCTGAATGGTTTTGTATGTTGTTGGAGGTTTTGAAAGATTGGCAATTGTTTTTATAGAGTTTTTAGAAGGTTCTGAATGAAACTATAAGGCTCCCAGAAATTGCAGCAGTTTTAATACAGATCTCTAGTTGGTGTTATAAAAAATGGTGAATTGTTTCAGGAGGGCCTGTAGAAGTTGATGAATAGTCAAAGAAGTTGATAAAGGGTCCTAGAAGGTTTTCAATATTCCTGAAATGTTTTAATAGGAGCGAATGTTGCTGGAAAATTCTAGTGTGTGCTAGAAGTTCCAAAGTAGATAAACGCAATTCAAAATATTGGGGAAATGCGCTGAAATGTTTCAGATATTTCTGGATGATCCTGGAAGTTTCTCAAATTTTTGAGATGCTTTTGAAAAATTTTAGAAGGTTTGAAAAATCACTAAAAAGCCTCAGGCACTTTTAGAAGTTCCAAACCGGATCCATGGTTAAAGTTTCAGAAAATATTGGAGGTTGAAGGAGTGCATTCAAAGGTTCTAGAATGTTCTAAATGGTTTTGTATGTTGATGAAGGCTTCTAGAGTTTTTTTTAATGTTCCTTGATGATTGTGAATGATGCTTAACGTTACTAAAAAGCTGCAGAAAATTCCAAAATCTTTTAACTAGATCTATGGTTGGCGTTAAAAAGATTGATGGATTGTTCTAGAAGGATATGAGAAATTTCGAGAGTTTCTGTTTTTTTTTAGAAATTTGGATTTCCCAGATACTTTGACACTAAAATAGAAGTTTTAGATAATCTCATTGAAACTCAGCTGATCGACACAGCTTCTAGTAAACTGATGCAAATTGTGTTCTAGGGACTAAAAAATTATGCAAAATAGAAAGAGTGCAATTACTTCGGAAGAAATAATTCCTTGGTTAACGTTTTGTAAGGTTCGAAAGGGTTCCGAAAGTTTTAAACTGGTATAATGATATTCTAGAAGTTGAGTAATGATTGTATAAAGTTCTAGACATTGCTGAGATTTGCGGCAAGTTCCTCGAGATTGCTAAGAAGACATCGTGAATTCCGAATCTTGCTGAAGTATTCTAGAAGGTTCTGAAGAAGATTTTGGAAGACTATAAATGTCACTGGAATTCCAACTTCCAAAAGGTTCCAACATTTTCAAACTAGTTTCATCACATCCTAGAAGCTCAGTAAGAGTTCTTGGAGGTTCTGGACTTGGATGAGGGGTTCTGCAAGGTTTTTGAGGTTATTAAGAGAATCAAGAATGTTCTGGATGTTGCTTGGGTATTCTGGAAGGTTCTTTATTATACCGAAGGTTTTCACAAAATTGTGGATTTTCCCAAAATATTCTAGAAGGCTTAAAAGATCAGAAAAGTGTTCTAGAAGACCGTATATATCGCTGAACAGTTCTGAAGGTTTGGAAAGAGTGCACTGACTTCAGAACCTCCAAGACTTTTCTTTTAAAGCTTCTGGATCGAAAAAAACTGCCAACACATCAGAGTTGCACTCCACAGAAGTTTTGTGCGACCTAGACCCATACCGATGCACACCCACCAAATCGACTATCGAACATACCATCAACGCTCCCTCTGATACTCCGGACATCCTGACAATGTCTATCTTTCAGGAATCTAAGACATCGATCTCTGACCAAACCGAGTGTAAATTCTCTCTTGCCCTCCGACATATCGATTTGTCGACCAAATCCAATACATGGAAGCAAATGCTCTAAATTTCTTTGGTTTGTGGATCAATAATAAGAAGCATTTACATGGACCCTAGAATTGTCAAAAGGCAGGCATGGATTTATTCCTAGAATGCCTTAAAATCATATAGAAGTTTTTTGCATCACTGGAAAACGTTCAGACAAATCTAGGTGGTTCAAACTTATTTTAGAAAATTAGGACCTAATAGATGAGTTTTTGAAGATTCAATTAGTTGGGAAGACTTTCCAGAATCTAAAAAAAAGATTTGGAGAATTAAGGGGAGTTCTATAGGTTTTCGAATAGTTCTAGTAGATCGTGATAGATTGTATAATGTTGTACTAGGTTTCAAAAAATGTTCATGAAATCTTGGATCTTTCTGTGAGTTTATGTCAGATCATGAAGATTAGTAGACAGTTCTAGAAGAATCTTTTGGTTTCAAAAGTTAACAGAAGGTTATAAGAGCGTATGCAAGTTTCTGAAAGGTTCACAGTGTTGTCAAAAAGCGTTAAAACGTTCCAGAAGGTTTGAGACGAATCCATGATTAGCATCGCGAAAATTGAAGAATTGTTCTAGAAGTTATCGAAGTTATCGAATCTTTCCTGAAGTTAATTAAAGGTTCCAAAATTTGAAATTGAGGTTCTAGAGGGTTCACATACAAGTAAAGGATTGCCAAACGTTCTAGAATTTTCGTAAGGCCTCTAGAAGGTTCTAGACATTGCTAAGAGTTTTCAGAAGGTTTTGGGTGTTTTTTCAATGTTCTAGTAGAATCTGGATGTGCTACTGAAGGAATGTGATAGGTCATTGTCATTGTTGATCGATTGTACACCGTTCAACCGTTGCCTAATAGTTATTAAACATTTTGAGAACTGAACATCAGTAATGGATGGTTCTGCACTTTATTGAATGGTCCTGCATTTTGGTCAAAAGTTCTAGAAGGTGGCACAATGATTTTGATGTTTTTGAAAGACACTGGTATGTTCCAGAAGTTTAAAACCAGAACTATGAGATTTGAGAACTTGCAAAGGTGTTCTAGAAGGTGATGGATTCCTCCAAAAGATTCTGAAGCGTATTAAACGTTCCTGAAAGGTTCCAAAAGCTATCGAAAGGTAAAAACTAGTTCTATGATATTCTTGCCTTTGCATAATAGTTGTCAAAAGCTTAGGATCTTGCTAAAGGGTTCTGTGAGATGATTTATGATTATATAATATTCTAGAATGTTCCTGATGTTACTGCTTGATATTTTTATAAGTTTGCTTTGGGTGTTTGAAAACTGTTCTAAAAGGCTTTGTACGTCGCGAAAGCGTCTCAATGGAATTCTAAATTTCGTTGATGAAGGATCAAGAGAGGTTTTGGACGCTGCTAACATATTTTTGGAGGTTCAAGAAGTGGCAAACGGACCCTATAAGATCTGAGAAGTTTATCAAGTTTTCAGAAGGGTTCCAGACATTTCTAGGCAGTCCTATAAGGTTATAAAGGTTGTTCGGAGGAGTAGTTGAATGAGGGATTCGAAGACTACAAATGTCTCTGACGGGTTTTAGTAAAGTTAAGAATTTTGATAAAATATTTCGGAAGGTTAAAGACAATGCTGGAAAGTTTTATTAGATACCAAAAGTTGCACAAGGTTTCTTTAATATTCTTGATATTGCTGATGAGTTCTGGAAGGTTCTGGATGTAGCTGGAAAGTTCTGAAATGCTCCGACTCTTGTTGAAGGATCCAGTAAGGTTTTGGACGCTTCTTACATATTCTTAAAGGTTTCAAAAGTTGTTGGCCGGCCCTATAAGACCTGAGAAGTTGAGTAAGATCTCAAAAGAGTTCCTGATAATGCAAGGCGGTCCTATTGAAGGATATTGCTGACGAGTTCTTAAAGGTTCTGGATGTTGCTGATGAGTTCTGAAAGGTTCTGGATGTTGCTTATGAGTTCTTGAAGGTTCTGGATGTAGCTGGAAAGTTCCGACATGCTCCTAATATTGATAAAGAATCCAGAAAGGTTTTAGATGATGCTTACATATTTTTGAAGGTTTCAAAAGTTGTTGACAGCCCCCAAAAGACCTGAGAAGTTGAGTGAGATTTCGCAAGGACTCCACCCATTAATAGGCGGTCCAATTGAAGGATATTGCTGATGAGTTCTGAGAGGTTATTGATGTTCTTGTTGAGTTCTGAAAGGTTCTGAATGTTGCTGATAAGTTCTGAAAGGTTATGGATGTTGCCGATGAGTTCTGAAAGGTTCTGGATGTTTCTGGCGAGTTCTAAAAGGTTCTGGATGTAGCTTGAAAGTTCTGACATGCTCGCAATGTTTATAAAGGATTCAGAAGGGCTTTGAAAGCTGCTTACATATTCTTGAAGGTTCCAGAAGTTGTTAATCGGCCCTATAAGACCATAGAAGTTAAGCAAGATTTCGAAAGGGTTCCAGACATTGCTGAGCGGATCTATTGAAGGATATTCCTAAAGAATTCCGAAAGGTTTTGAATGTTGCCGTTGAGTTCTGAAAGGTTCTGAATGTTGTTGATGAGTTTCGAAAGGTTCTGGATGTTGCCGCTAAGCTCCGAAAGGTACTGAATGTTTCTGAGGAGTTCTTAAAGATTCCGTATTTAGCTGGAAAGTTCCAACATGCTTTGAATGTTGATGGAAGATCCAAAAAGGTTTCGGGCGCTGCTCACATATTTTCGAAGGTTTCAAAAAATTATGAATGGCCCTATGAGACCTGAGAAGTTGCGTGAGATTTCGAAAGGGTTCCAGGCATTAATGAGCGGTCATATTGAAGGATATTCCTAATGAGTTTTGAAAGGTTTTGTATGTTGCTGTTGAGTTCTGGAAGGTGCTTGCTGTTTTTGTTGAGTTCTGGAGGGTTCTGGATGTTGCCATTGAGTCCTGAAAGGTTCTGGATGTTGCTACTGAATTCTAGAAGGTTCTGGATGTTGCAGCTGAGTTTTCAATGTTCACGAAGATCGAGAAAGGTTTTGGATGCTTCTTACATATTCTTAAAGGTTTCAAAAGTTGTTGGCCGGCCCTATAAGACCTGAGAAGTTGAGTGAGATCTCAAGAGGGTTCCTGACATTGCAAGGCGGTCCTATTGGAGGATATTGCTGATGAGTTATGAAATATTGTGGATGTTGCTGATGAGTTCGAAAGGTTCCTGATGTTCTTGTTAAGTTCTGAAAGGTTCTGAATGTTGCTGCTGAGTTCTGAAAGGTTCTGGATGTTGCAGCTGAGTTCTGAAAGGTTTTGGATATAGCTGGGAAGTTCCGAAATGCTTTAAATGTTGACGAAGATCGAGGAATGTTTTGGACGCTGCTTACATATTCTTGTAGTTTTCAGAATTTGGTAACCTGCCATATAAGGCCATAGAAGATAAGTGAGATTTCGAAAGGATTCCTGACATTGCTAGGCGGTCCTATTGAAGGATATTGATGATGAGTTATGTAAAGTTTTAAATGTTGCCGATGAATTCTAAAAAGTTGTGAATGTTGCTGATGAGCCATGACAGGTTCTGGATGTTGCCGCTGAGTTCTGAAAGGTTCTGGATGTTGATACTGAATTCTGAAAGATTTTTAATGTTCTTGTTGAGTTCTGGAAGGTTCTAGATGTTGCAGCTGAGTTCTGAAAGGTTCTGGATGTAGCTGGATAGTTCCGACATGCTCAAAATGTTGTTGAAGGATTTAGAATGGTTTTGGACGCTGCTTACATATTTTCGAAGTTTGCAGAAGTTGTTAACCGGCCACATAAGACCATAGAAGTTGAGTGAGATTCCGAAAGGGCTCCTGACATTGCTAGGCGGTCCTATTGAAGGATATTGCTGGACATTTATGAAATGCTCTGAATGTTGCTAATGAGTTCTAAAAGGTTCTGAATGTTGATGATGAGTCATGAAAGGTTCTGGATGTTGCTGCTGGGTTCTGAAAGGTTGTGGATGTTGATGTTGAGATCTGGAAGGTTCTAAATGTTGCTGCTGAATTGTGAAATGTTCTGGATACAGCTGGAAAGTTTCGACATGCTTTGAATGTTGACGAAGATCGAGAAAGATTCTGAACGCTGCGTACATATTCTTGAAGGTTTCGGAAAATGTTGGCCGGTCCTATAAGACCTGAGAAGTTGAGTGAAATCTCCAAAGGATTCCACCCATCGATAGGCGGTCCTATTGAAGGATATTGCTGATGAGTTCTGGAAGGTTCTTAATGTTCTTGTTAGGTTCTGAACGGTTATTATTATTGCTGATGAGTTCTGAAAGGTTCTGGATATAGCTGGATAGTTCCGACATGCTTTAAATGTTGACGAAGATCGAGAAAGGTTTTGGACGCTGCTAACATATTTATTAAGGTTTTAAAAGTTGTTGACCGGCCCTATAAGACCTGAGAAGTTGATTGAGATCTCGAAAGAGTTCCACCAATTGATGGGCGGTGCTATTGAAGGATATTGCTGATGAGTTCTGAGAGATTCTCAATGTTCTTGTTGAGTTCTGAACGGTTCCGAATGTTGCTGATGTGTTCTGAAAGGTTCTGGATGTAGCTGGATAGTTTCGACATGCTCAAAATGTTGATGAAGTATTTAGAAAGGTTTCGGACGCTGCTTACATATTTTCGAAGGTTCCAGAAGTTGGTATTCGCCCATATAAAACCTTAGAAGGTAAGTGAGATCTCAGAAGGGTTCCACCCGTTAATTGGCGGTCCTATTGAAGGATATTGCTGATGAGTTGTGAAAAGTTCTGAATGTTGCTGATGAGTCATGAAAGGTTCCTTATGTTGCTGATGAGTTCTGAAAGGTTCTGAATGTTGCTGATGAGTTCTGAAAGGTTCTAGATGTTGATGCTGAGTCCTGAAAGGTTTTGGATGTAGCTGGAAAGTTCCGACATGCTCAAAATGTTGATGGAGGATCCAGAAAGGTTTTGGACGCTGCTTACATATTTTTGAAGGTTTCAAAAGTTGTTGACCGACCCTTTAAGGCCATAGAAGTTAGATGAGATCTCTGAAGGGTTCCAGACATTGCTAGGTCGTCCCATTGAAAGATATTGCTGATGAGTTCTGAAAGGTTCTGGATGTTGCCGTTGAGTTCTGGAAGGTTCTAAATGTTGCTGATGAGTTCTGAAAGGTTCTGGATGTTGCCGTTCAGTTATGAAAGGTTCTGAATGTTGCTGATGAGTTCTTAAAGGTTCTGGATGTTAAGGAAGAGTTCTTATAGGTTACAGATGTCTCTCAAATGATCAGAGAGGTTCTACAAGTAAAAACCCGATTCCATGAGACTCAAAACAATTGAAAACAGCTCAAAAGTTTTCGGAAGGTTTGAGACGCCACCGCTAGACTCTAGAAGCTGCAAATTGATCCCATTAGGTCCTAAGCCATTCAGAAAACTTCTAGAAAGTTCAAGGTATTGCCAAAGTCTCTCATAGTATTTCCTTTATGTTGAAGCAATTATCTCAGGTACAGAACTTTCGAGCATGAACTCAGACAGTTTCAACCCGTTTCTTCGCATTTTTTTTCTCTTACACAATTATCAGACCACTCAGAGTCTCTTCCAGAGCCGATGTCCTTTGGAACCGGAAAAAAACGGAGAATAGTAAGCAGTAGTAAGAGCTGGAAAGCTGACCAGAGCTCGGAGTTATTTACGGCTTGCAAAGTGAGCTTTTTGCGCTTTGCCTGCAAGCCGGTACGGCGATAAAGCTCGCGTCGCTTATGCCACTCTAAATTCGAGCTGAATTTCCAGGGACGTCGCAGGCCCAGCGATAACAGGACGAATACATCGACCCTTAGATTAAAACATCCCTCCACCCTGCCCTCATATTCGCCCGTTGCTCGTAGATTAAAACGTCGCGCTATCGGCCAAAGCATCGAGGGAGGAGGAGAGTGGACTATAGAATGAGGAAAAGGGTGGAGGACTGATGTCGATGTTCCGATGAAGTAATTCTGAAAGACACGAGCACTGAAAATTGCGACTGGTCTCTAAACGCGATTCTTTTGTGCACTGGAATCAAAAAAAAATTTTCATCACCGCAAATGAGGAACGACTTTCATTTTTGAGTGAAAATTACTTCCTGAACCTTGGAAAGAGGTTCAATAGAGTTTTTATTCACGAAAGAAAACTCTGATGGAAGTATAAATGAGAATCCTGATAGAGCTATGGAAAATGGGTAGAGAAGTCGATAATTATCATCAGAAATCTCCATAGGTTTCTAGAAGTTCATAGTGCGTCCTTTAATCAAGTATTTGAAAATGAACCAAACCTTATTAGAGTGATCACTATACTTCAATTAGATATCTGAATTCAGATTTCTAAAAGAATAAATTGCTGCTAAACCTATCGAGGATGAAACAATTTTTATTCCTCTCATGTATCATCTCACATTCTTTCTTGACGTATCGGAATTGTCCTGGAAAACGTGCTATTAAAAAATGTGAAAAGGAGTCGATAATTATCACTTGGAATCTCCATAGGTTTCTAGAAGTTTATAGTACGTCTTCTAATCAAGTATATAAAATATAACCATACATTACTGGAGTTATCACTATACTTCGATTAGATGTCTGAGTTCAAACTTCTAGAACAACAAATTGCTCCTAAACCTATCGAGGATGGAATAATTTGTATTTCTCTCATTTTCCATCTCACATTCTTTCTTGATGTATCGAAATTGTCCCGGAAAACTTGCTATGGAAAATGGGTAGAGAAGTTCATAATTATTATAAGGAATCTACGTAGGTTTCTAGAAGTTTATAGTACAACCTCTAATCAAGTATATGAAATATAACCATACATTATTAGAGTATTCACTACACATCAATTAGATTACTGAATTCAAACTTCTAGAACAACATATTGCTGTGAAATCTATTGAGGATGACATAATTTTTATTTTTCTCATTTTTCATCTCACATTCTTTCTCGACATATCGGAATTGTCCCGGAAAACGTGCTACTATCAAATGGGTAGATGAGTCGACAGTTATCACTTGGAATCCCTATAGGTTTCTAGAAGTTTTTAGTACGTCTTCTAATCAAGTATATAAGATATCACCATACATTACAGGAGTTATCACTATACTTCAATTAGATGTCTCAATCCAAACTTCTAGAACAACAAATTGCTTTTAAACCTATTAAGGATAAAATAATGTTTATTTCTCTCATTTTTCGTCTCAAATTCTTCCGTGACGTATCGAAATTGTCCCAGAGGACGTGCTACGAAACAATCCAATACTTCTAACCAGAAGATTGCTTTTTGGTAGACGCAAGCGAGATTTGTGGAGATGTCAGGATATTTCTGATGAGAGTGACAATCCCTTTTGACGCCGTTGATCCCGGTTGGACGCGTGCCGTCCGTTGATAACGGTTTTGTCAGCAATTCCACACCAAAACCAGTTTCAAGTCCGATGCAACTATTTTTACGACTTTTATTTCTAGGTTTGATTTTTTCCATATGTGCTATTTTTGCTTTTAAAAAAGCGTATCAAGGAATTTATTCATTTACATGGAATCGCTTAGGACGACCTTGAATATTCCAGGAAATTTTCTAATCTTATGCTGTGGATGCTTGAATACTCTAAATTATTTTGAAACCTTCTAGAAACATCTAGACACTACATCACTACCACCAACAGTATCAAAAAATTTTGAACTACTACTGGAACTTTTGTGAAAGGTCAAAAACTTCAAGGAACCCACAGAACTTTCTAGATGATCCTGTCACCTATATAACATGAAGGAAGATATGTAACTTTTAAAAACCACTTGGAAGGGACGGATGGATTCTGGAGTACTCCGAAATATTTCAGGAAATTTTGGTCAAGTATTTAAGTTCATTCAAAAATTCCCAGCTGTTTCGAGAATTTCTGAAATTATCCAGAGCCAACAAAGATATTCTATAAAAATGTTCAATTTTCTGGAAATCGCTGGAACGGCCTAGAGAACTCTAAGACTAAATAAACTTCTTTTCTTTTAGCAACTTTGTGGAAATAATATAATTTCTAAAAACCTTTCGGGAGGTTCGACGAAATTCTGAAATATTCAAAATCTGCTAGAACATCCTAATGTATTCCAAAACTCTCTAAAAAATTGCACACTATTCCAAACATTATTGGAACCATTTGAAACCACTATGAACATTCCGAAGAATACCACAATATTTTTGAAATCAATAGAAAATCCTCAGGAATATTAAGACCTTCTAGAAACTTCAGAAGGCTTTTATATAGGGTTGTTAGTTTTTGTCCTCGAAGGAACGCGTATCAGTCAATTTGTAGCACTGTTTCAACATTAAAAAAACTTAAACTGAATTTTTTTCCCCAAAGAAGTTCAATTCCGAAAAGAAAAGGTTCTAATTGTTAATCAAAAACATTCAAACGCGAACGATAAATTTTTAATAAATGTCGAAATTGGAACAAAGTAGATCATTTTTCTAGCAAAAAGACAAGTTTTCTTACAAAGTACAGAAATTTTCAACTCAGTAGTTGAATTGTCGATCAAATATGAAATATTTAAAATTGGAATTCGGAAAGTTGATTCTGATGTGTATTAACCAATTTCCAACACAATAGTTTAATTTTTAACAAAGAACACAAATCCTCACGTCAAACTAAGGATGACAAAAAAAAGAATGATTTCCTGATGGACGGGGCTTCAAGGAATTTGTAGGATTAACACTAAAAAAATCCATTTTACTCAATTTTGCAATATGGCGGCTCAAATCCAATATGGCGATTAAGATTGTTGAACTTCTAGATAATTGTCTAAAAACTCGGTATAAGAAGGTTTTTGGGGTTGCTCATTCTAAATTTGACGTTGAGGTATAGGTTCAAAATGGTGGATCGATAATGGCGTCCGAAATTCTCGAAAATTCAACAATTGTCAAAAACTCAAGTATAAGAGGGTGTTTTGGATCTTTGATTCAAAGTTGAACGTCGAAAAATAAGAATTTAAAATGGAAAATTTAAGATGGCGTTCACAATTCTCAGTTATTTACACTATTATACTCAAACCTGGTATTCAAGGGTTCCCTGAGTCTATGATTTCAAATTAGAAGTCAAAAGTAACCAATTCAGAATAGCAAATTTGTTATAGCGGCAAAAATCTAATCTAACAGCACAAATCTAATATGGCGGTTCAAATCCAATATGGCGGTTAAAATCCAATATGGCGGTTCAAATCCAATATGGCGGTCAAGATTGTTAAACTTCTAGATAATTGGCTGAAGACTCCATATAAGAAGGTTTTTGGGGTTACTTATTCTGAAATTGACGTCTTGAAGTAGAGATCCAAAATGGCGGATCGATAATGGCGGCCGAACTTCTCAGGATTCACATATCTTCAAAAACTACAGGAGGTTGTTTTGGGTCTCGGATCCAATTTAGAAGTAAAAAAATAGAAATTCAAAATTCAATATGGCTTCAAAATTTTCAGGAATTTACATTACTGTCCTCAAACCTGGTATATAAGGGTTTTCTGGGTCTCTGAATCGGATTTGACGTCAAAAGTTACCAATTCAGAATGACCAATTCAATATGGCGGCTGAAATTTTCCAATTTTCTCATGATTGTTCAATAATAATAAAAATGTTTTCATGGGATTGATGATTCTAATTTCAGAATCAAACGTTACAGATTAGAAACAAATAATCCAATGTGGCGTCTAAAATTATAGAACATCCACATTTTTGTCGAAAACAATGGTTAAAGAGGAGCTTTTGGGGTCTCTGATTCCGAACATGACGTTCAGAGTCACAGATTCAAAATGGTGTTAAATCCAATATGGCCGAAAAATTTATATCATTTTCACACCGTCTGAAACTTGGTGTAAGTGAGTTTTTGAGAACGCTGAGTCTGCATTCGACGTCATGAGTTACAGATTAAAAATGGCGCATCCAATATGGTGAATAAAATATAGTGGCTCATATTGTCAAATGTTACCAATTCGAAGCCAAAAACTACATATTCAAAATGGTGGATCCAATATGGCCACTCATATTGTAAAATTTTCACAGGAATGTCTTAAACTTCTTATAAGGGGGTTTTCGAGGTCTCTAATTTTTAATTTGGAACCAAAAACTCCAGATTCAAAATGGCGGATCCAGTATGGCCACTTACATTGTAAAATTTTCACAGGGATATTTTAAGCTTCGAAAAAAGGGGATTTCTGGAGTCACTGATTACGAATTCGATTTCGAAAGTTACAAATACAAAACCATGGATACAAAATGTCGGATCCAATATGGCGGATTTATCTTTTGAAAAATTATAAAACTGAGTACTACGATGATCAAAATTTGATGTCCAAATTGAAAGTTCAAAAAGATTATTTTACCAGAATGTTTTTCCCTTTTTTTTATTTCGACTCCAATAGAACTTTGAATCATGTGGTGAGCTTTGTGGAATTTGTAGAATGAAACATGACGCTTTGCGAGCGTGTCAGTACGTATTGTGGTAGTCCCATGGGATGGCCGAACAGAGGGAAACGGACCAACGAGATTCTCTGAAATTACGTATTTACGAGATGGAAGTCGGAGGGTCCGAAATGTCGTTTAATGCCAAATCCCAACACTGCAGAGCGAGAATAAAGAGAAAATGCGAGAATTTGTTCCACACGATCTGTTCGATTGATCCTTTTCCTCGCTAAAAAGGATCCTTATCGTACATTATTACTGGAATCGTTCAATTTTTTTTTTCGGAAGAAGACCCATATTCTAAAAATAAATCTTCACTTACATTTCTCCGCTCGGATTCGCAAATTTACATTCCTAGAGCTTCACGAAAACTTACCTGAAAAAGAGAAAAATATTAATTAGTTTCGAAGTATCAATTTCAGATATTTTTTTCACTCGAATTCGGATTGTTCATAAAGTATTCCTTCTTAGGGTTTTCAAAAACTTCTAGAACATTCTAGTATATTCTGAAACTTTTTGGAAAGTCTAAGAACATTTAAAAAAATTGTAGAAACGCTAAGAACCTTCTAGAACATTCCGAAAAATTCTTCAATCTTCTGGTAACCAATCAAACAGTGGAGTGGATTCTATGACCTCCTAGAAATTTCCAGCAACTTTGAAAAATGTTATAAACTGATCGAAACATCTGGAAAACTCCAGAATCTCTTAGAGACCCATGGAACCTTGAAATGAATTACTAAAACTCTCAATAACATCAAGGCAATCTTATGAAGTCTCAGGATGATCTATAAGGTTTGAGAAACTTCTCGAATATTCAGAAACTGCTAGAAGGTTCTAGTATATTCTAGAACACTTCCAGAAGATGCATAGAAATTCAATAATTCTTAGAACCGTCAAAACCAGGAGGTTTTAGAGGATTCTAAGATACTCAAAAACTTCTAGAAGATTATGTCCCGTTCCGGAACCGCAATCAAAGTCCTGTACTCTTACAAGAATTTCCGAAACCATTCAAAACCATAAAAAGTTATCCAGTGAATTCTTTCATTATCTGGATATCGCTAAAAAAATCTAGGAAATTCTTAACACTTTTATGTTATCAAAAAAAATTTCCACCTCACTCAAACTTCTAGGAAACTCTAAAACCTCTAATAGACTCACGGAACCTTCTAGAGAAGTCTGGATTCTCTCTTGAACTTCCAGGAGTTAATATGGCCCCCTGAAACAAATTAGAAGATTCGGAAAGACCAAAAAGATTGTAAAAACTCCTAGAATATTCAAGAATTTCCTACAACTTTTCGAGGAAGCTCCGGACTATAGACTATAAGGATTTTAGGATTTCTAGCAGTCATCAAGAATATTCTAGGAGATTCTCGATTCTTGTAGGAATGGCTGAAAAACTTTTGAAATTTCTCAGATCTTCTCGAAACATTTTAATACCTTCGAAAAATTCGGAAACCCTGCTTGAACTTCTAGAAAACTCTCAGAACCCCTCAAAGGCCAACAGAGCCTTCTGGGGATTTCTGAAACCTCTCAGTAACTTTGAGGGAATTGTATAAGTACTTATAATTATCTAGCAAGTTCAGGAAAATATTGTAGTATTTCAAGAACTCTTTGCAGATTTGAGACTCTTTCCAAATTGCTAGCCTTTTTGAGAAATTTTCGGATTTGCTCAGAACCACTCTGAAGATTCTAGAAACTTCTTTGATCTTCTAGAAATCGCTGAAAGATTCTGGAAAATTGTATCACCTTTTGGAAACTTGGAATTTTTAGGAAAATATTGAACGAAACTGACACTGGTCGCATACTTCGCGGAATCGACGGAATACTCTTGGAACTTTCAAGACCTTCTAGAAACTTTTGGAAGTTTCTGGAAACCCTCTAAACTTCAAGAAAACTGTAGAATCCCTCAGACACTCACAGAACCTCTCAACATTTTCGAAACTATACGTTACTTTGAGAAAATCCTTCATTTTTTTAAACCAACCAAAAGATTGGGCAAAAAACTAGAGTATTTTAAAAACTCCTAGAAGGTTCTAGGAAATGCAGAAACAGCTTTGAGAATTCTAGAATTTATTTATGATTTTCAAAAATTATTGTAAACAAACGAAATTCCTCAGAAACTCTCGAAATCTCCTGAAAAATTTGAAAAATTTTAGGGCTTTGGCCTATAAAAAAAATCAAAACTTAGAGAAGATTCTAAAAAATTGGCATTTCTAGAATCCCACTAAAACTTTTGGGAATTTTGAAATCTGTCAGGTACCTTAAAAGCTCTTCAGGAAATCAGGTCCTCTCGGGAACTAAAAAAACATGGATACTCACAGGATTACCCAAAGAATTCTAGAATAGTTCAAGGAATTTCAGAACCTCTATGTCTCGTATATCTCTCAATCTCCCAAAGTATTCTAGGACTTCGAAGCCTACGGAAAACTCTGAAACCTTCTGGAAACTTCTATACACATTTGAGAGTTCCTAGAATCCCACTCGAACTTCTAGAACCCAAAGTTACAGAACCAATCTCAGAAGCTTTTGTAATCTGGGACTTTAAAGAACTTTCCGGAGAATCCTATGAAATCTTAACATTCTCTCGAACCTTCTAAAAAATGACCAGTCCTCAAATAATTTCTAGAATCTTCTTGATAGAAAGTTTGTTACAAACATGTCCAGGAGGGTCTAAAAAGCGTATGAATAGGGTTTTCTGCAGTTTTCCACTCCCCTTATAAAGTTTTCAGCAAAGTGCGATCATTTTCAATAGAATTATGACTCTGAAACCTCCAAAAAGTCGACAAGGAGAGGATGAATAAAAATGACCTAGCTTGTGAAACATCAAGGAATAAATTCGACTGAGAGTGGCGTGGATACATTTTTCCGATGCGTCAACATTACCACGTTTATTTCAACAAATCCAATTTCTATTGGAAATCGACGAACGGTTTCAATGCAAAATAACATACGGTGGCGTGTGTTTGCATAACGAGGATCGATCCCACGTCCTCTACTGTAAAATATGCACGTGACTCGCCCAATTCACCGACCTGCTGCTACCACAGTTTAACCCGACCACGTGGCATGGGTTTGAGATTCCGTCCAGGGCAGAAAATGAAATTTTGGTCACTGAAAATCATGAGTTTATTGTTGACCGTTCTTTTGAAACACATTACGCGAAATCGACAGAAATTAGCATTACCAGTTCCTCCTTTTTGCTCGACAAACTCGATGGCCATTTCTGGTCGATTATCGTCCGTTTAAATCAAATTCGTTCCACTGGACGCGCTTTGAATACTGATCATAAATGTCAAGCAGAGGATTTATATTTTGAAATTTAGGTTTTGAAACCGATAAAAGTGTTGAGCGGATTTCTATAACCTTATCAAACCTTTTATGACCATCAAGAACCTTTCGTAACTTTTTTAAGACGCTCAAAACCTTCTAGAACTTTTACAATCTTCTGGAACTTTCACAGCCTTCTAGAACTTTGATAACATTCTAGAACTTCAAAACCTTCTAGAACTTTCATTACTTTCTAGAAACACGCTTTTCTAGGTTCTAGAAATTTGTAGAAGGTCATCAAGAGTTCTGGATATTCCTGAAAGGTGGTAAGTAACACAAACCTGATTCTATAAGATCCTAGAAGATTTTACATATTTTTAGACGGTTTAGATGGTGTGTAAATATTCGTAAACAGATCCAAAAGGTTTCGGATATTCCGTATATTCCTAGAAGTTTCTAGTAAGTTCTAAAGATTGCTGAAAGGTTCAAAAAGGTTTTTGATGTTTCAAGAAGATACTAAAAGGTATCTTGGGTTTCTCTTGTTCTTTTTAAATTCCAGAAGTTTTCGAGGAGATTGATAAGGTAACAGGTACTTCTCAATTTTCTAGAAGGTTCTAGTTGGAACCTACAGGTACAAAGAGGTTCTGAAAAGTACTAGTTGTTCAAAACTTCTTAGATAGGACTCTGGATATTCTAGAAAGTTTCTAATCGGTACTCAATAGTGCTAGATAGTTGAAGTTCATCTTAAATGTTGTTGAAGGAGTCTACAACTTCCTGAATATTGAAAACTAGTGTTGTGGGATAATTCTAAAATGTTTGGGTAGGTGCTGAATGATGCTCAAGAGTTCTAGGAGGTTTTAGATTTTGATTATGGGTACGAAAAGGTTCTGACATCCGAAAAAGAGTTCTTGAATCTTTTAAAATACCAAAAAGGTTCTTGAATATTCTAGAGGGTTTTGGAGATGACGCGAAGAACCGAGGTACGGAAGACTTCCGTTTGGCTGAACCCGGGAGAAATTCCTACCACTGCCCCCCTCCGCATGGGTGCTTCTAGAGGTGACTTCTAATTGGTTGCTACCGTCAGTTGCCGTGTCTGCTCGAGAGTAGTGGGGGTAGAGGGGGCCGCTCAAGTTCAGCTGAACGAGCCTGGAAGCGTTCAGGTAAATAGAAGTTCAGCTCAACGAGAGTTCAGCTAAACGGAAGTCTTCTGTACTTCCAGTGCCATCTCTCAAGCTTTTCCCGTCTCAGGGAGTGCTTGTACATATTTTTCAACTTCAAGTTTCTAGAAGGTTCTGGACGGAACCTGAAGGTCCAAGAAGAATCCTAAAAGAACTGAATCTTGGAAACTCTTTAAACAAGACTCCAGATTTTCTTAGAAATTCCTAATAGGTCATGAATATTTCTAAATAGGTAATGCAGATTCTGAATAGGTAGATCAGCTAGTGGAGCCGAGGGTATCTAGAATGTTTTGGATATAAGTATCGCTATCTGGGTTCTCCTAAGTTCCAGATATTCGCGGAAAATAATCAAGAAGTTTCCAGAAATTTCTGTGGGTTCTAGATATTTTTAGATGTTGCTAAATACGCTGAAACATTCTTGGTGATACTTAATTTAATTTAATTTATTGATAGTATAAGCTCAACAGTCAGAGGCCAATCACAGAGCTACAAAAGTACATTGTAATACATAGAATATTACAAATCAGTATAGTATTCTTATAACTAGGCGAAGAGTGTATTGTATAGTGTGCATACAACTATATCTATTTATTCATTTGAGGTCGTGTTGGACATAAATTCACTGACTATCTTGCAAAAAGTATGTACTGAGACTGTGAAGAGATCAATATCATTTCGAGATGTGGCAAACACTCTATTCAAGTCATAAC
>WSXT02196639.1:0-19160 GCA_011762715.2 Neuroterus valhalla
GCACAATATACAAGAGTTTGCACCTGTAACACTGATAATTCTGCATTCAAGTGCAAAGGCAAAACCTTGTTGTTAAGATGTCCTATCAGTGCATACAGGTCATTTGAGATAAACATTTTCGGCAAAGAATGCCTCCTCCTCGGTTCTACATTTCTGAACTCCAATAAAGCTTCACCCAAATTCCTTTCGAGGTGCTGAAGTTTTTCAGGGATTCCGCTGTTCAAATCAACGTGAATGTTGATGTCCGGATGTAGTTCTAGTGGATCCGGCCCTTCTTCTTCATTATTCCTAGCACCTATGCCTTCAGTTAGTTCTGTTCCTTTATCCTTGTGGCTAGATGCGGGTACTCAAGTAAGAAAAGGCGAAGATGTTCTCTTCTCACACTTTTCCCGCTACTCTGTGCCACAAAATAGAGGCGCATCACATCTCTGTTCATATGGTAAGTCCATTTCAAACGTCTCCCGGGTCGCTGAATCTCCACTACAGCCTCTGATTGAATGAGGCCGTCTGCTTTTGGAAGATGTGGTAGTACTGGAGCATCTAGAGGTTGTGCAGGAACATCAACAACGTTATGGCGTTGTACTGCTTCATCAGTCTCGGCTTGACCTTGCACAGCTTCATCGAACTGATGTTTATTGTTGCCGCTTTCTTCTGCCGCTACCACTTCTCGACTAATCTTCATAGCTCGGTCTTCTGAGATGAGGAGATTATTGCGGATGTCCTTGACCTTCGTTATGAGATCCTACACTAAAACTCTTTGTATTCGGGGATACTCATCCATGAACTTCGTCCTCAAATTGTACCCCTTTTGGCGCTTGGCCTCAAATTTCGCGCTTTGATAATAGAGACGCATTAATTCTTCCATCATTTCGGTTGTCCATATGATGCTCTCCCACGGTATCCCTGATGAGGTGGTTGGCTGCAAACAGCTTGAGCTAGCCAAAGCATTCACAACAGGCACAGCCGATGTTCCACTATTTCTCGCGTTCCGCAGATGTTCTTGTTAGCGAGATTGTTGATTGGCAAGATCTGCCTGACCATCACACAGCTCGCCATGACCACCGTCCCGCATGCTGTGGTCCCCAACGGTGGCTCCAGGGGCGCCTCGAAGATCCTCGGGAAGCGATCGGCGTTTCAATATATTAATAAAACTCTCCATCATGATTATTTTATTTTTTTTTGTGTTCCTCTTAGTCCCCTCTCTCCTCGTTTTTTGGCTGTTTAGCATGGGTAACCCTATCAGTAGCAATGCTACGGCCAACATAGCCATCAAAGTCATTGGAGGGGAGCTCAAGCCCTACCGTGACGACAACGCGAGAACACCATGGTAGGGTTATTATTATTATTATCATTATTATTATTATTATTATTATTACACATCGTCTCGTGAGCTTTTGATACACAGTACACGACTCGTAACGCTTTCCTTTAGAATAAGCTCAGTCTAGTTGTGAAGAATGTAATTATGATAATTCGAAAAATGTGCAAAATATAAAAAGTTATTGCACTTATACACCCTTACTTAATATGATGTACCTATTTTTTCGGTTTTTGGAGTAGAAAACTTGGAATATGTGTAAGATAGTATTCATTCAAAATCAATATTAAAGTTACAATATGGCGTAAAATCCAGGGAAAATTAGGGGTAGAAAGGAAAAGAGATTGAGTGCTTCGAAAAGCTCAGGTAGAACGACGATTACAAAGCAGATCCTATTTGATGCCAAATTTACGGTATTCCAACTTAACTGAATGCTTCAATTTTACGGTCAATCTTACCTTGTTCTATTCTGAATTGGAAACTATAAATTTCTTCCGAATATTTCCGGAGAAGTGATAGAGGAATGAAGTGGTAGGAACAGATGCTTCGAAGTTATCCCAATTCCCTTGAACACTCTGAAGGCTGTGAATAAGTCGGAAGTAAATAACATAATAAACATAATTAATTATATTACGCGGACAGTGACTGATAAACTACAGTTTGCCGCATGCGATTGTGAGAAGTTAATTCAATCTCGTCTCGAAGGACTATGTGAAATTTACACATACTTTCCCGGAAATTGCTTCAATCACAGGAAAAACGTTTTCGTGGTGATAATCATTTATCTGAATGGATAAAGAATTTCATTTTCAAAGCGTAATACGACAATCCTACGTAATTGAAAGTTCTCCCCAGACTGACATAATCTTTGTGGTCAGAAGACCTTACAACTTATCTCAAGGTGAATCTTTGATACACAAATATAGTCAATGATATAATCAGACAAGAAGGTATGAAAAAATATATATCCTTACGTAAAAATATATGAACATTAACTATAGTCACTTCACACATAACATGTAAGCTTATCGGAAGGTCTAAAATGACCAAAAATACACTTCTTAGCCTATACAAATAATTTTCAAAAGCGAAAGATTGGTGTGTCACAACTCTCATTTTTTGTTTTCATCCTTGCTTTGTAAAATTAATTCGTCGCTTGCTTCATACATTCATCCTGCCACGCGGTTTGTTGTTAAATACCACAAATTGGAAATTTTCCCATTATTCTTGAGGAATTGACAGAACTTGATAATCTTCAATGGACAAATTGGAATTTCTATCTATTAAATGATTGAGTATCGTAAGATTAGGTTCATTTTATTAGGTCTGCAGAATATAATCATTAGGATTCTTGCCCATTTCCTTCAATCCTAATCTCATATTTGTAAGGAACTGCCTGTGATTCATGGTCCTAAGCGGGCCACCTTCCACGGGTACCATAAAACGCTCATGCCCTTCCTTTATTGATCGACCATAGCGACCTTCTACTATAACGCCAACTATATAGTTTCTATATATTACTTTATCACCATCAGGCATCGTGACGCTCCGCTGTGATCCAGGAATCGGCTGAGGAACCGGCTCAGGAACCCGCTCAGGAACTGGCTCAGGAACTGGCTCCGTATAAGGAACGATTTCATCCCGACTCCTGGACTGATGGCTTAGATCTGTGGAGGGAAAATGGAAGCATGCAAATTAAATATTCAAAGTATCGTTTTTTTATATAAGTACAGGTCCACTTCTCGTTGACTTAACAGATTCGTATACGATTTTAATTTTAATCTAGAATGCTTGCATATAGGAATAAGGATCGTGGTTCAGCAGGGTCCTGCATAGATTTCCCCATTTTTCATCAGGCGCTGATCAGGCAAAATTCAGAGGGCCAGACTAGCAAGAGTAATTCTTTGTCCAGATTGATATTTATTCATATTTGTTCGTAATAATAACGAGTTACTTGGAGCATTGAACAATCTTGTTGAAAATTGACTTCTCGTAGGAACTCCATCTTTATGTCTGTAGAGTTTTGTCCTTCAAATTGCAGTTCGACACATTTATTTGTTTGATAGAAATTCTTTTTTGAAGCTTTGCTTCTTTTGGGAGGGTATACATATACTCTGAACGAGGCGACCTAACTGGGAAAAAAAAGGAGCACCCGGTCACGAAAAATGGGAAAAAAAATGAGACACAAATGTGTCGTTCATCGGATGCGTTCATGTGCTGAGTGTGCGGTGTGGAAAGAGGTCCTCGGCGGGAGGAAGAAGCCGAGTGGCCCCGAAGGGCGCTCGAGCCTCGCCTGTCCGCTTCAGGCTGCAGCTCCCCATTATATTCTGATCCGCAAGAGGTAGCTTTTCTTTCATTGCGGAAGAGTAAAGCTTTTGTCGGCGGTCCCGCGACCGCTCTCCTTTTTTTTAAGGATGCATCTTTTCGGTAAGAAATCAATCTATTTATGCTTAGAATTTCTACTCTGATTTTTTTTTTTTCTTATGTAGAAACTCAATAAGATCGGTATAGAATTTTTCTATTTGATGCGAAATTCTTCTTTTCCAGGGAACCTGCTAAAAATCCGTTTTTGTTTGATCCATGTAATTTGCAACAATATTTGACAAGTCTACTTGATTAGAATTGTTGGCATTCTGCACCACTAACGGTGAAATAGTAAGAATATTTGCTGAGAAGAGTCGATGAACCGCGGAAATAATAAACTCCAAAATTTGTCTTTTTTTGTATATGAATTGCGATTACACTGATTATCATTGATTCTGATTTTATTTGAATTGCTTGCGTGAATTTTATAATAACTGTATATATATTCTCCAAGTGAACAATAAGATTTTTGTTTCTAAAAACAGTCGGGAACGAGGACAAAGTAAAATTGAAAATATGTTCGTTCGTTAAAAATTATTATGGAGGAATTGGAGATTTAATCATCATGTGAAAATGTACCTTTTTTGAAGCAAATTCCTCTTCCTGGTTGGAGAAAATCCATTTTCTTTGAAGATGAAAAGTTTGGTTGAAAATTAGCTTGAAAATGGATATTTATGGAAAGTTCAACAACTGGTTAAAGATTAATTCTTTTTTTTGTAAGTTACACCGTAGGTTTGGAAATAAATATTTTGTTGAAAATCTATTTTATTCAAAGTCGGGCAATTTTTGCGCATCGCCGTCGGTAAGTGGGAGCGTAAACTGCACGATCGCGGGGGGAATTTATTGTGAGCCACCGGACGTAAATAAGCTGAAATCGAGAAGTCGCGCATGTTAAATGATGAGATTCCCTCTCCATTTTTACTAATATAGGGAGTCCATGTTTTTGGTACGGTAAGTAAGGGTTATGTTTGCCTCACCAAAATGCGCGAAACCGCCGACCTTGAATAAAATATCGTGTGTCATACGACGGAAAATGTTTCACGTACTCGCCCGATGCTTTTTGTACTCGGCGGCAGGCTTAAGGTCGAGCGCGAAGCATGAGGTGAAAAGAAAACTGAGCGCAAAGCAAATACAATATCTAGCGCGAAGCGCGAGATCGGTATGACGCGCGCCCTAGGCGCGCTGAAACTTGCGATCGAAGCGAGCCGCGCGCGCAGCGCGCCATGTAAAGGTGCCCGCGCAGCGGACAGATTTTTTTACATTCTCATTCTGAATGAAAAGGTTCTGGTTTTATGTGAAAATTTACTTCCGCGGATTTGATTATATCTCCACATTTTGAGACCCCCTGAGTCAGAAAAAATGGTTTTCACGAAGGTGCCTGTCTGTCTGTAGTCTGTAATCTGTGTACTCGTTAACTTTCGAGAGAATGATCAGATTGGATTGCCCTTTAGCACGCATTTTGAGGAACCAAGAAGACAGGTCAAGTTCGTTAACCAGCTATTATGGATGAAAAATGAGAGAGGAGCAGCATTTTGGAATTTTTTTGGACTTTTTTTCAAAGGCTTAAAAATTATAAGTACGGTTTCTCGTAATACGTAAGAAGTGAAACAATTCATCTTCATGATTTTTTTTTGATAAAAACGAAATTGTCAGAGTTGTGACATTTTCAAAATTCGAAAATATAAACAAAAATGAGAATTTTCACGAAAGCAACGCAAGATATGAAGAAAAGTTTGAAGAAAAAAAAGGTAATGTTTGGGAGCCCTCCAAGATGATCTTGACAACTTTCCGAATTTTCTAAAAAAATCGAAAATTCAAATTCTGGTCCCACAAAAAATTATGAAAAATAGGAAAATTCATTTTTTCGTCAAACTATTCAAGGTAGGGGAAACTGTAAATCAACTAAAATTGTACACCAATAAATAATCTACAAATATGGTAGAATTAAATTTGCATAAGGTCAAGTGGTGTTTGCCTAATTTTTAAACGAGCATGCGAAAAATCGAAAAAAATGAATTTTTGGACAATTGACAAAAGCTTTGGAGAAATAAAATAGATACAAGTTATTTACCAGGAAAATATCTTTATAACACGTGCAACGAAAATTCGACATTCGCCGCCTCTTGAGCGATGCGAATATGGCGGATTACTGCCGGGATTTATATTCGCCACAAGTTGCGAATGGAAATCAGCTGGAGTGGCGAAAGTATTGCAGCTGGAGCGGTAAAAGTAAATCAGCTGTGCGAGTAAAAGAAATTTGAGAGTGTTTTCGTATTGGCATCACTGAGTCGTGCGCGTAATAGGCGTCAATAATGCCAACCCATTAACGTAATTATATATATGATTGACACATGTTGTCAACAATAACCTTCAAACTCTAATTTTTCTCATTTCGCTATCACTCGAGAGTCGTCGGAAGTCGAGTTTTCGGTGCACTTGTTATGAAAAATATCGTACAAGGCGAGTGGCGAATGGGGGAGATCACTGACTCGTGTGGTGCTTCCCCTCGTTTCGCTCGGGACAGCAACTCCACACTCGTCAGTGATCTGCGCCATTCGCCACGATCGTAACCCGAAACAACTTATTTTAGCATAACGGATCATAATAATATCATAACCTTCTTCCTAGGGTAGGTCCTTTTTGGCCCCTCCCCCTTTGCTATCTGCCAAGAGCCTATCCACTTCTTATGGACAATCTCATGCCTGCGTGAAAGCATCGAATCTACTCTCCTGCTATCATTTGTTCTGATTCTTGCAGCGCCTCAACTGTCTATCTAAACTTTAATCACATAAAAACCAAAAATGTATTTGTTTACAAGATAAGAAACCTACTTTCCCATGCAGAAAACAAAAACAGGGAAAATTAGTTTTTTTTTATACCGGGACATAAGGGTATTTTTGGCAACGGAATAGTAGACAAGCTAGCAAAGCTTGCCTTGCCAAATAGAACTCCTTTCGATTGAATCCCCCATACTGACATTTGACAATCGACCGCATGAACATCCAATAAATTATCAAACGCTGATCTAAGAAGAACCAGTGACAATAGAAGATTAGGTTTTTGTTATTTACAGAATTTCTCTTAGAAATCCCAAAAACTTTATTTTCGAATCACAATTCGAAAAAAAGGGAGATATTGTTTGTATTAGTTAGAAGAAACTATGCAGTATCTGATGAGTGTCCCTGTGGAAGTACTGAAGAAGATATTAAACATATCCTATGGGTCTGTCCCCGATTTGATGAAAAAAGGGAACTGTCGGAAAAATTGCTAATCAAAATTAAAAAATTTTCCCCATTCTGTGTGGAGAGCTTTCCCTGCAAACCTATTAGCTATGCATGTCAACTTATAAAAAAATTCATTTAATACTGTGACTTGCTTGTCTAGTCTTACATGTGCCTACTTCTCTTCCTCCTTTAAATATCTCTCAAGTTAACTTGTATTGCACCTCATACCTCAAACTTCACGCTTTTATGGCGTGTGAACCTCAAAAGTCGTGATAGGATGATTCAGTGTGTCCCCAGAGGGTTTACATTTTGATTGTTCCTCTTCACTATACTTTCACACACCCTACTTCTACCTTAGTGGTTATCGGGACCTACAGCTCGAGGTGGGTTATAAACCTCCAAGAACACGTGCTTCAAGTACTTAGAGTAATCTTTTTCAAGAGGTACCGGCACCACGAGTCCCCAGATATGAGCACTCCCTGGCTATGCAAGTGTTTACAGCGTAAGCCATCGAAGCTCTTTCCACGGTAGTACGACTCACATATATTTTTTTGACCAGATATTTGCTGCGCCAAAAGAGCCATCTCTAGTTGGATTCTATGAGCTGAGGGCTCTGTGACGGAATGTGATGTTCAAATTCGTAACCTCAAAGTTTGTGTACGCTCCTTGACGTCTTTTGACCAGAGGTCGCTTCCGTTGTTGCTAATCTAATTTTGCTCATTGAAATAGTGGTTAGGTGGTTCATGAATTGAACTGAAATTTAGAAAATTTACGCGTATGTACAGAATTATTTCATTAATTGTGATATGTTTCCAGCTGAAAACATTCACATGAATTCACTGCATGCATTCAACTGTACAAAATTCTACGCGCGCATTTTCACCTAGGTTATTATTTGAGGTATTTTTTATATCTTTATAAATTTTTTATATCTTTTTAGAATGATGATTATCTTTAAAAACAGATCTCAATATTCCTAAAATGCGAACCTTCTTGCATAAAAATACTGCCAGGCTGGGATTCCGCAAATTACTCCTCAAGCATTTGTATTGTGTAAATTTGTATTGTATTTCAAATTGTTCAAATTCAAAGTTTGCACTACTGCCACAGTTTTTATATCTGTAGTAACTTTCTCAATCACATTACATATCATGAGGCGGTATTCTAGACTAATATTATTATTAAACCTTCTCGTTCTCCAACATTGCTTTTTATGTAAAAGTTGTGGAAATTTGTAAGAGTTCTTCGAAATGTTTCCGCGGGCAAGGTTGCGGGTTGAGATGGAGGAATGTTTTCTGTGGTCCAACTGAAGATGGCTCTGCTGACGCAGAAAATATCTCATCAAAAAAATATTTGGAAGTCGTACTAATTTGGCTCTTCCAGAGTGCGAGGCGGGAATCGAACAGCAAGATTTTTGAAAACTCCGCCCAATGGAAACTAAGCTACTACTCTATACTCACAATCTGCAATCAATGCAACGCATGGAACCATGAATCCTGGCAATACTATCTGTAACTAGGTGTAACTTATATTTTCTATGGCCTGTTAGATCTCGCTATTACCAGCAAAGGACATCCGCTGCCGGAAACTGGACATTAGGGTGGTCCAAAAATGCATTACAAAAAATTTTGTTCGAATTTTTATGCAGAACGCCCGGGAATTTGTTCGAATCCACAAAATAAGAATTCATTTTTTTTGTTTTGAGAAAAAATTTTTTTTTGAGGTGCCGCAAGCCCCGTAAAGTTAAACACGTATTTCCCATAAGAAAAAAATACGTTTTTGTAAATTTTATTCAGAAATCTCAATATTAGATGAATCGAGTTCGGAATTCACCATCTCTCTTCACAATTGGTCACAGAATGCGAATGAAATATTACTTTTTGGATATCACCCCCTTAAGACTGTTTAATACGGTTCCAAAAACCCCCATTGGTGAAGAGATGGGTTTTTCGAGTTTTTGGCGCTAATTATGATTTTTTGCGGTTTTTTCTCACGCAGATTGTTTCAAATACATAAAATACTACTTTATACTGATAATTAGATGTTTAATGTAATTGTTAATAAACGACATTAACATTGTTAACATTGTTGATTGTTGTTGATTGTCAATTGTTATTTGTTAATTGTTCATTGTTTATTGTTTATTGTTTTTGAACAATTTTTTATTGTTTTTAGCAACTTTATCTCAAAAAAGGGCTAGAGAGTCCAGGTTTTTTCTGAATTTTTCCACTCATTTTCAGCGTTTCAGTTAGAGCAAGGTAGTGATCAATTAAAGTTAACAGAAATAATTGCTTAAGCAATTGGTTATTATTCATAACAACATTCTCTTAGAATAATGCTACAAAGTTGCGGTTTTTTCTGAATTTACAACTTGCTGTCCACTTTTCACTAGAATTGGGTGATTATTAAATTTAATTTAGCAAAAATGATTGTTTAAACAAATTGTGAATGTTCATAGCTATTTTCTTATAGATTATTACTACATAGTTGCGGTTTTTTCCTGAAGTTTGAAAGTTTTTATCACTTTTCAATTAGAGTTAAGTAATGAATATTTCATGTTGAAAACAAATTATTTAAACAAGTTATTATCATTGCTAATAATATTTTCTTTGCCTAATGATACAAACTTGCGTTTTTTTCTGGAATTTAAAATTTCATGCCCGCTTTTCACTTGGAATGAGTTAATATTCAATTTTATTCAACAAAAATAATTGTTTAAACAAATTATTATCGTGAATTCCTATCTTCTCTTAGTCTAGTGTTAAAAAGTTGCGGTTTTTTTATAAACTGTTAGGCTTTTTATCAACTTCTCACTAAGTGAGGCCATAATTAGTGCGAGTTAACAAACATGCTTACTTGAACAATTTATTATTGTTCATGACCATTTTCTCTTAGAAAAGTGCTAGAAAATTGTGGTTTTTTCTGAAATGTTTAACTTTGCTCTACCTTTTTAGCTGTGGAAAATTTTTAATTAACACAAGAGACAATTATATTCTACGTAGTATTGTATTTTTTTAAATAAATTATTTCTGTTCTTTTTCCAATGTTCAGAAAAATAATTAAAACAAAAGAGCTCTTATACAAAAGAAACAAAAAGAAGGAATGTAATAATTGAAAGACGGTGGGAGGACTAGGTCTGTAAATGACTTGTAAAAGTTTTCTTGTTAGTTCCAACGAGAAATGTATTGCAATGCGTAAAAAAATAATTTGGAATTTCCCCTCCAGGGGTGGAGGGGGTGAGTAGCTTGTATTGAAATATCTGCAATTCCAAATAATTTTTTGCGCTTTGCGAAGAGCAAAGTTAAACATTCCAGAAAAAACACAACTTTCTATTACTTATCAAAGAGAAAATGGTCATGAACAATAATAAATTGTTTAAAAAAGGATGTTTGTTAACTCGCATGAATTATTCCCTCACTAAGTGAAAAGTTGATAGAAAGCTTAATAGTTTAGGAAAAACCCGCAATTTTTATCGCACTAGCCTAAGATTGAATAGGTATTAACAATAATAATTTGTTTATAAGATTATTTTTGTTAAATTAAATTGATAATTAACTCACTTCAAGTGAAAAGTGGGTAAAAATTTTTACATTTCAGAAAAAACGGCAAGTTTGTATCATTAGGCAAAGAAAATATTATAAGCGATGATAATAAATTGTTTAAATAATTTGTTTCTAACATGAAATATTCATCACATTACTCTAATTGGAAAGTGATGAAAAGTTTAAAATTTTAGGAAAAAACCGCAACTATGTAGTATTAATCTAGAAGAAGATAGCTATAAACATTGACAATTTGTTTAAACAATTATTTTTGCTAAATTAAATTTATTCATTACACACTTCAAGTTAAAAGTGGACAAAGGGTTGTAAATTTCAGGAAAAAACCACAACTTCGTAGCATTATTCTAATAGAATATTGTTATGAATAATAAAAAATTGTTTAAACAATTATTTTTGTTAACTTTGATCGATTTTTACCTCGCCGTAACTGGAAAGTTGAAAATAAGTTGAAAAATTCAGAAAAAATCTTAACTTTCTAACCCTTTTCTAAGAGGAAGTTGCTAAAAACAATAGTAAATTCTTTAAACAATTAAATTAACATCTAATTATCAGTATAAAGTAGTGTTTCATGTATTCGGAACAATCTGCGTAAGGAAACCCACAAAAAATCATAATTAGCACCAAAAACTCGAAAGACTCATTTTTTCACTCTTGGGGGTTTTTGGGACCGTATAAAACAGACTTATGGGGGTGATATTTGAAAAGTAATATTTTATTCGAATTCTGTGACCAATTGCGGAGAAGGATGGTGAAATCTGAACTCGATTCATCTAATATTGAGATTCCTGAATAAAATTTACAAAAACGTCTCTTTTTCTCATGGGAAATACGTGTTGAATTTCACGGGGCTTGCGGCATCTCTAAATATTTTTTTTTATATACAAAAAAATGCATTTTTTTTTGTGGATTCGAACCGATTTCAGGGCGCTTTGCATAACATTTCGAAAAAAAATTTTTTGGACCACCCTATTGGACATCCTCATGAGATCTAGTGCTAAGAAAATTACTAAAGAAAAAGGAGAAGAAATGCATTCATGAACCAAATGGAATTGACTACAAAATAGTGGAATTTTGAACGAGAAAAGATGAATTTCACAAAAAATTGATCCCCAACCGAATTTTTAGATTTTCAATAAAACACTATCCATTTTTGTGTAAGTGTACACTTTTTATACTTTTTCTTGAAGAGAAAAACTAAACCGAATAAACAATGAATACTCTACTTTCATAATCTTTTCGCTTTAAGAATTGGACTGTTTGGTTCAAATTCTGCAACATTTTCTTGTAGAAAAGTATTCGGTTGAAAATCAAAATTTTACCCAAAAATCCATATTTTTGGGTTAATGATTCAAGTGTCCTGTAGACAATCATCTCTCAAGTCTCAAAATTCAAGCGTTTTCTCGAGGATTGTATTTTATGTTTGGAATTCATTTCTCTATGTTTGAAATTTACGTTTTTTTGTATAAAATGTTTCCATCAGGTGTACAAATTCTACTCTCCTGTTGGAAATTCTTATTTTCGGGTTTAAGATGATTCTGAAAGTGATAGTATTTTCTCAGACCTTGCGGTGAAAAAGTTAATTCCAATCGAAGAAAATGATTCATTTATATTAATTTTTTGGTGTGAGTCATTCAAGTCTAGAAATGCAAGTGTTTAGTTAGGAAATCACTCTTCAGTTTAAAGTCCGTCATTTTCGGTGAGAAGATGTATTATTTTCACAGAAAATTGAACTATTCGGATAAAAATCAATTGTCCTGGTTAAAAAAATGCATATTTTCATGTTGAAGTTCTGTCTCTCCAGCTTGAAAACTATATCGTTTTGTTGTGACTTCGTCTTCCTTTGTGTTAACGATTCTATCATTCTTAAAGGAAATTTAACTTTTCCACTGGAAAAAAATATTTTCAGGCTGAAAATTCCTTTCTTCGACTCGGAAAATTCAAATGTTCTATCAGGAATAAGTTTTCCAGGTAGGATTGTAAATGTATGGTGGAACATCACCTGTTTAATTGAAATTTACCATTTCTGTAAAAAATCCCCCTCTTGACCCGAGAATTTATTCATTTAAGGATTCAGACTAGCGCCGAACCCCTTTTCTTATGAACGAAAATAAGAAATTTGAATAATTGGAAAGTTTAGCGTGTTTTTTTTTCCAATAAAAATCTGAGAATTTGTTCCTGTCATCCTTCTTGAAATGTGTCAACTTTATACAAACATTATAATCATAGAATTTATGTTTTTTGACGAAATTGTTTCCTCAAATCCAAATTTTTCGAGATTATGGAAGACAAACAATTCGAAAGAAACGTCGAATTGATAATAGTTTACTCGACACTTGTTTGATGGAAGCAAATGAGACAAATGAGACTCTCCCAGGCACTATCATGATTTTCAATCCTTTTGAACTAAAAAATCCATATTACTCCATTCTACTTTCCCGGTAAAATTCAATAAAAATTTCGAGAATTTATTTATCATTCTGAATCAAATCTTTCATTAGAAAAATTTTCGTTTTCTATTTATTGCTGTTTTGGTGGAAATAAAGGAAACTATACAGGGCCCTTGATCCCGATTTTAATTCCCAAATATTAGGTTATGCTCCCATGTAGTTTCCAGGATTGGTAGTTCTTATATTGACTTGAGTTTCAGCAAAGCTTATAGATTGAGAAATGTGAAAGAATCAGGAATAGATTTATAAATTTACTTTGATTTTCCAATTTATGTGAGTTTCCGCTATATAAAATATCATTTATTCATCAAATTCTGAAAATTATGGGACAAAATGATGTCTTCCTTGAAAAAACTTAGGCACTGTATTTGCCCAAACAGATTGCTATATTTATTTATTGGCATTTATTGAAACGTTATTGTTCTCGTAACGTGACTGCATGCGTATCCTCTACCTCCAATATGTGATTTTCTCAAATTGCGAAGATCACTCAGTATAGCGTTCCTGGGTTAAATCTTAAGGAAGATATAAGGACACGCTAATAATCATCACAGTGATTCGCGAATCGAAGTGGTGATTCCGCCACACGGAATCACCTTTCCCCTAATTGGATTTACTAAAGAATAGGCAGGCAAAGATCCTTTAACGAGAGCAAGTTTCATAGAAAAGAAAGTACTCAATTTTGAATATGGGGTACCGTTGACCATTCAAATTGAGAAATAAAACGAATATCTATTCCCCTCTGTAAAACAGAACTACAATCCTTTATACTCAAGATTGTGTTGACTGTTTTCGGGAATTTTTAATGTGAAAGCAAAATAGAAATAATATTTACTGAGCCAGCTGCTCTTACGGAATTACAAACAAAACAAACCCGTTAAACTTGCATATGTTTGGGTCGAAGTAGATAACAACTTCTTATCTACTGCGGCCCTTTAAACGCAGGATTTCCTTACGTCAATTTCTCGACTACTTTCTCGGAAAATGACATAGGAAACTCAGAACATTAAATGCCCTGTTCGTTCGCACAGATTCACTGTTTACGGCGAGCTAAGAGAGAGAGATTCATACCAGGCGTGACACAATGCAAACCTGTCTATATATGGTCATACGCGATCGACCAGTCGGCCGAATAACTCTATGCTACTAAAGTAAATAATCCCAAAGGAAGAATTTATTTACTTCTATCTTTCGCTATCAAAGGCAAATCAAAAGTGCGTCTTTACGCAATTAATAAGTGCAAAGAGTCTCTGGTGGTAACCGCAGTCCGTACACCAGAGAAGGGAGGTGATCCTTTAAACGACTCGTCGCTGAAAGATACGCTTTCTTGTTAGGTGCAATCATTTATAGGCTTTTTTTTTTATTTCACGGTTATCAATGTCTTCAATTTGCTCCGATAAATTAGTGACTTTGCTAATGCAGGCAGCCTCCTCCATTGATACTAATTCATGCATTTTATCATCCAATTTTTTAGCGACATTACGAATTTTTCTATCTGCGGCTATTTCTACTTGTTCGATCCTTGCATTTAAATCATTAGCGGGTTTCAAGGCTTCTTCAATCGCGAAACGAAGTCGCGTTAACTCTTCGATATTAAACCTTTCTCTAGTTCGCTTCGATCGCCAGCCTCAACCTAACCCGCTTTTGCCTACAGCCTCATGACAAACCAAATCTATTTCACTCAAATTTTCGAACCTCTTCTCCCCAACTGGACCGGTTCAGTTATAACTCTTCCCTCCTCCCTCAAGCAGATTAAAACTTTCCAGTAAGCGTTTCCGAATATTTTCCGCCGCCGGGTGCCGGCACGTATTATTTTCGTTCGAAAGTTAAACTTCAAAAAACTTTTTTGAATATTTCATGGATTTCTTAAATTTTTCTTGAGGCTTCGGGAATATCCTATAGATTTTTATCGACTTCTAATATATTTTACATCAAATTTTTGGAACATCAGAACTTTGGACATGGATTTTTTGATAAATTTGATTTAAGAAAGCTCACAGCACATTTTGAAAATACCGGTTTGTTCTTTCGTTTTCGCACAGTCCCTGAGAAACGACCTGTTTCCGGAAATCCTTATGAAAGTTTTTATTTTTTCTAAAGTTTCCTCGAGAATGGCGCACTCTTGTTATTTTTGTCCCCTAAGACCAGTTCTTTTAAATTTTCTTTTTAATTTGTTAAGGTTTTTTCTTTCAATCCTGCAGTGTCATTTAAAAATCCTTGGGAAAGGACAAGGAGTTGTTTTGAGGGGAAAAAAGACACGACAACAAATTCCGAATTTTTCTAAATTCAAGGATATTCAAGAATTATTTAAACGAAATTTTTCAATTCCATACCTGGGCAGAACACAGATTTCTAGAGAATTCCGAAAGGATTCAAAATAATTCTACAGATTTCTTCAAAACTTTTGGAATTTGATAGAACTTTTTGGGAGAAGATATTATTTCTAATTTTTTTTTATATCGCTGAAGCGTAAAACTGCACCAGTCACTCACAACCTACTGCAAAAGTAAACCAATTACATAGAAATTATGCGAGCTCTACTTGTTTACGCACACACTCTCGGATATATAATGCGTGCTTCTGATGGGTTATATTTATTGTTAATAACTTGATAATTATTAACTTGGCATCGAAATTTTGTTATTATTTTTGACTCCATTTTTTTTGGAATACAAAAATATAAAAATGTATTTTGAATACCCGGACACCCTGTATATGGATGTTAAGACGAGGAAAGGGATTTAAGCGCCTAAAAATTGATGGGAACGTTGACATAAGAAAAAGTACGTAGGCGTCTAAATAATCATTAAGACCTTGAAATAAAAGTCAGGATTTCACGAAAATATACGCCGATAATCATAGGGAGAGCAGAAAGAGGAGTCGAATAACGGAAATGAGGGGGAGAGGAGTATAAATTATCAAAGGTTCAAGGAAATGTTGCATCTCTTGGAGAAAAGAAATCAGGTCCATCAAGCTAGCACCTCCACAATCGAAATGCCAAAATTTGTTTGCATCAGAATCTTGGGCTTTTTTGGGATTCTTTGGGCTGCTTTGCCGATTTTTGGGCTCTACTACTTTTTTCGAAAATTCAAATTTCAAGTGGAGGTGCTGGCTTAAATCAAGCTTGCACCACGTCAGAATTTTGGGGATTTTTGGGCTTTTGAACGCATCAACAACCGATATCCAAAAACCAACCCTAAGCAAAATGAAACCACCCCCTGCTTGAAAAATTTGAAAAATCCAAAATCAACCACGTCAGAATTTCGGGCTTTTTCGGGCTCTCGAACGCACCAACAACCGATTTCCAAAAACAACCCTTACGCAAAATGAAACTACTCCCTACTTGAAAAATTTGCAAAAACCAAAATCAAACATGTCAGAATTTTGACCTTCTTTGGGCTCTTGAATGTATTAACAATCAATTTCCAAAAACAACTCCTACCAAAAATGAAACTAACCCTCACCTTGAAAATTTGAAAAATTCAAAATCAAACACGTCAGAATTTCGGGCTTTTTTTAGGCTCTTAAACGCGTCAACAACCAATTTTAAAAACCTAACCCTACGGAAAATGAAACTACCTCTCATGTAAAAACGCGAACTCAGAAAAAACAAAGCACACTCAAATTTAAGGTTTATTTTGGGCTTGCGAATGCATAAAGAAGAAATTCCAAAAACCAACCCCCCAAGTGCAAAAAAGCACCCTATCGTTAAAAATGAAATCTGTAGACAAAAACAAAGCGCATCAAAATTTCAGACCTATGAAATTTCGAGTAAAGATTATTCTTTGACAAAGTCATCCGCGTGGCGTCAAGTGTTTGTTTCTCAACGTTAAATATTGTAGCCCGGGATATTTGAGGAGACCAAATTCAAAAAAATCAGACAATATATTGATACGGTAAAATTATCAAGATGATTATTCTTCGACAAAGTCATATGTGCGTGATTTCAAGGGGTTGTTTTTGACGACAGCGTTGGAGCCCGGAAATCGGTGTTGATATTTTTCAAGAGCCCAGAAATCAGACTCTATTCAAACTGTAAATTCCTCAAAATGATTGTCTTTCAACAAAATCAGATGTGGGTGGTATCAAGAGGTTTTTTACGCAAAGGGTTAAAGCTCAAAAATCGGTGTTGGTATTTTTAAAAAGCCCAAAAATCTGAGACTGTATTCATACTGTAAAATTATGAAAATAATTTTTTTTCTACAAAGTCAGATGTGGGTGGTATCAAGGGGCTCTAGAAAAATCACAACACCAATTTTTGGTTCCCAACCCATTATATAAAAAACAACCCCTTGATGATACCACCTACATCTGACTTTCTTGAAAAACAATCATTTTGAGGATCCTACAGTTTGAATAGAGTCTCTGATTTTTGAGCTTTTGAAAAATACCAACAGCGATTTTTGGCTCCGACCCTTTGCGTAAAAAAACCCCCTTGATACAACCCACATCTGACTTTGTTGGAAAACAATCATTTTGAGGAATTTACAGTGTCAATAGAGTCTTTAATTCTTGGGTTCTTGAAAAATACCAACACTGATTTTTGGGCTCCAACGCTGACGTCAAAAACAACCCCTTGAAACCAGGCACATATGACTTAGTCGAAGAATAATCATCTTGATAATTTTATCGTATCAATAGACTGTCTGAGTTTTTGGTTCTAGAAAAAATAATTCGGTCTCTTCGAAATTTCCGGGCTGCAATATTTAACGTTAAAAACAAACACTTGACGCCACGTGGATCACTTTGTCAAAGAATAATCTTTACTTGAAATTTTATAGGTTGTATAATCTCTTATTTTTGGGTTATTTCAAATTCCGAATCCAAATTTATATGCATATGTTCGATTTTGCGGATGCAGGGATGCATTTTGCAAAAAGAAAGTTTCAAGAAATCGATAGCCTTAGACGGGGTAGTTTGGGTGATCCTGGAATATTTTTTGTTGTGCATACCAGGGCCCGAAAAAAGTCTGAAATTTTATTGCGCCTTGTTTTTGTCTGCAAATTTCATTTTTGACAAGAGGGTGCTTTTTTTGCACTTAGAGGGTTGGTTTTTTGAATTTCTTCTCTATGCATTTGCAAGTCCGAAATTCGCGTGTACTCTGTTTTCCTGAGTTCGCGTTTTTACATGGGGGGTAGTTTCATTTTCCGTAGGGGTGGTTTTTAAAAATTAGTTGTTGGCGCGTTCAAGAACGCAAAAATGCCTGAAATTCTGACATGTTTGATTTTGAATTTTTCAAATTTTTTAGGTGAGGGATAGTTCCGTTTTCCGTAGGGGTGATTTTTGGAAATTGATTGTTGGTGCGTCCAAGAGCCCAACAGGGCCGATTTTTCACATTTTTTATATAGTGGAGTTGCTAGCTTGATTAAAGCCAGCACCTCCACGCGAAATTTGTATCTTCGAAAAAAGTAGTGGAGCCGAAAAATCAGTGATACAGCCCAAAAAAGCCCAAATTTGTGATGCAAAGGAATTTGGGAATTTCGATTGTGGGGGTGCTAGCTTCATGGACCTCAAGAAATCGGCTCTTGCTCACTGAAACATCTCAGAACGTAAATCTCAGGTGATACAGAACATAACGTGCTCTATTCAGATTGTTGTGGTGGACAAAATAGGAACATTTCTTGTTATCAAGTACAATCAATTTGATTGAGCAAAAATTTATCTGTTCAGGGCACAGCAATGACAGCTGTGACCGTAATTTTGCATATATCGAGAAAGAAAAAAGAAAGCATGATGTTGTGTACGATCCTGAACACTGGATCGAAATTATTAGTCAAACAAGAAAAACAGAGCCAAAATTCATAGTCACTAAGATGGAAACGGAAGATTTTTTTTCATCGCAAGATTCAGAAAAATCGACAATAAATCGGAAAAAGACACGAAAAATCAAAAAATCAATTGGCTCACAACAAGAATACTAAAACACGATCAGGAACAGCCTTTCAGCATCTTCATGATTGACAATGACAACCAACTTCGTCGTCTTAACATTGCCAAAAAAAATTCCACTGAAGAACAATTTGGTGATGTCTAGTTGTCGCTGCTGTACCCAAATGAGAACGCAATTACCAAAAAGAAGTACGATGATCTACTTGAACAATGTAAATTCATCCCTCAGAAATACAAAAACTTCTATAAAAACATACGAAACAATGGTTCAGAAAAAGACTGCGATTTTGCTAGAGGGGATGAAAGCAACGAAAACGATCAATTTACAACTCACTTTTGCATATTCTTGAACATA
>WSXT02196650.1:0-19159 GCA_011762715.2 Neuroterus valhalla
AACCGGTTTTTCGGGTTCAGGGGGTCTCAAAACGTGGACATTTGACAAAAACGGGGGGGGTCAAATTTTACACAAATCTAATACCTTCTCTGATGAGAATGTAAAAATACGTACGCTGACCAGAAAACCGAAACCAAATAACAGCTTTTATTTTTAATTTTCAAGCATAGGAATAGTGTGTGAAAAGTTGGCAATACCAGCGGCTAAAACTTCTATAACAAAGATGTAAGTATACGATTACGAACTTGATGAAAGATACTTATTAAATAGCTAGTATAGGTTAAGTGATTGGAAACAAATATTTTCCAAAGATTAAAAAAGAAAGAAGTTAAAATGATATTCAAATAAATCGCATGCATGAGATATATTCTGATAATATTTTGAATATCATAAAAGTCGCAATGATTCCTCAAAAAACTAATTTGAATCCAAAACTACCTGGATTTTATAGTTTCAAATTCAAATTGGCACAACGTCGTAAGATTTTCAGATTTGTAACAAGCAGCTTTCTGAAATTTTTTTTTTAGTTATTTATGTTGAAAGCCAAAAGATGTGCAATTCTTTTAATCACAGGCTACATGTATAATTTTATCAATAGAAGAGAACAAATATTCTAGAGTGTTGAATAATTTAAAATTATTATCTTCCAATATTCAATGATTGCAGATTAAAATTGCATATAAGTTTAAGAATAGACTTGGAGATCGCATTCGAAGTCTCCAAATTTGAAATTGAATAAGTTTCAATCAGTATCTGTTTATTATGAACATTTTTGAATAAACCTCTGAATTATAACATTTCGAAGAAAATTCATTCAAAAAAGTTCAAGATTGTATAATCTCACACAAGAGAAGAGAATAAAGTACATTACATTGCATCAAAATTGAAATTTTAAAATGTGCTTTGAATCAGAAATTACATGATTTAAATTTTCATCATTTTGAAATTATACTCTCTTTGAAAATGTTCAATTTTGAAATCAGAGATTGATATACTTCGCAATTTTTACCTCTTTCGTTTGGAACATATTCAATCTAAAACCCTCCCAAATTAACATTATACAAGTGAAAAAATTGTAGTGTGGAATTATCGAATATTTAACCCGAAACTATTGAATTCGAAACATTGCAAAATCATAAGCATAGTGTTATTTTTTCATGCAAAAAGCAAACTTCAGATTCGTTGGAGAAATTTGATGGTTAATTTTACAAGAAAAGCGTAAAATTCAACTGCCCTGAATGGGAGATTACGGGAATTTTCCCGTCTGTATGTGATTTTAAAGTGTCCGAATAATTTACGAATATTTTAGTAAAACTGCCTTGCTTTAGAAAATTTATAAAATTTACAATTTCCCGTTCTACCAATATTCTTATAATTCACAACACGAATAAGTCCGCTGTAACATACTGCCTGCCTACTAAAATGCATAAGAGATGGAACCGAAACACACTCCCGCTGTTCTCGTTACTCGCCACCGCGGGCCGCGGGCGCAGGCATCGTTTTGTCTATCCCCTCCCACGGGCGGCTCACGGCGAATAAGCTACATTGTGGCTTCATCAAAGAATAAGAAGAGAGGAAAGTTTGATGAACAGTGTATTATACAAAAAGTTGAATTGATATTCAATAAGTGAATCGGTGAATGTTAAAAAGGCAGTTGTCCATAATTCGTCGATATAACTTTTTTTGATTTTTCGGGTTCTATATGAGCATCCGCATCGTTTCATGTTGTAAGAACCGTTGTCCGTGGTCTCTCTGACCACTGGTTCAACAAATGTCTAAAGTCCAATTAAACAATTTGCCAATATTTTCGGAACAGGACAGTTTTTTTCGTCTTTCCAAAAGTCAGCTTTCTTGGACAACTGCCCTTTTAACATTCACCGATTCAAGTGTTTTTGAAAAAAGATAGGTTAATGATATTACTATTACTATGTTCTTCCTATTAGAAAGTACATTACGCAGTTGGATGAACACGAGCATGGGTAATTTTCTTTTATTCTTGGGGAAAGTTACAGTTGAGGTTATATTATTGATCTTCCCGAATAAATCTTATTCATTTTAAGATAAGTTTCGGAATCTTGGTCTATGTTTTCAAAGTAAACAAATTTTCTGAAGTTATTATTGTTGAAAATTGTTTGTCTGTGTTATTAGCTCCAGGTTGGGATGCAAAGTAAAAACTTACCTAAAAAATTACATCGCTTAGGATTTCGGGAACATGTTTAAGCACTATAAATATTATTTTGTTTCCTCGAAACGAAATTGCACAGATTATGTAAGAAGATTTAGTCGTCAGGTTTAATGCAATACTCTATATCGTAAAACATGTAGTGAAAAGGGATAATAATAATGAATTTTAAAGTAAATTGGTGAATTCCATCGAAATCTGTCTCGTAACACGCACTTGAAATATCTACCCATACATATTTATTATTAAACAGAAGCATTAAAAGTGCAGAAAATCAGTAGATCTTCAATATTCTTCGCATTATGTTGTGCTGGAATGATGCAACGTAGCAATCTCATTATTATATTTGTGAGTTCGTGGCAATACCGCATGTTACGTCAGGTTCGTCAGTCGTTTCCTGATCGTGCGTCGATCAAGATTAAAACATCAGAGGTTTATTTCGATTTACTCTTTGTAACAATATATTTCAGTTATCAGATATCGCTTACGGTTTATTTGATCCTGATCCTCTTAGTTCCTACAGGTTATGGGTGCAGGACACCAGGTGTGTAATAGTTAAACGGTAATGTTCAGGAAGTTCTTTGTTCGAGAGGAAGCGCGTGTGTGGTCCGTGAATCAGTGAACATGGCGAACTCGTACTCGGCACGTATAGAACTTTTAAACAAAGACAATTTTGATACTTGGAAGTTACAAGTAAAAGCATTATTAGTGAAAAATGATGCTTGGTCATATGTTGAAGGGTTATCGACTAGGCCAGAACCTTTAGCAGGTGATGTGACTCGTACAGCCGCAGTTACGGCATGGGATTTGGCCGACTTGAAAGCACAGTCTGATCTGATTCTGGCGATTAGTCCATCAGAATTGAAACAGATCAAAGGATGTGCGACGGCGAATAGTATTTGGTTGAAATTGCATTCCATTTACCAATCAACGGGTCCTCAAAGAAAAGCAACTTTGCTGAAACAGCTAGCTCTTCAAAAAATGATTGAAGGACAAGATGTGCGCGATCACATGAACAAATTTTTCGATGCTGTGGACAAGCTGCAGGAAATGGACATTACGATTCACGATGAAATGTTGTCGGTTCTTTTGATTTACAGTCTTCCAGAAAGTTTCGAAAACTTTAGATGCGCCATTGAATCTCGCGATGAGTACTCTAAGCCAGAGGCATTGAAGGTAAAAATCATGGAAGAAAGCGGTGCTAAAAAAGCAAAAGCGCGGGAAGCCGTACCGAACGCGATGGTCGCGAAAAGTAACGCACAGAAGCAGTGGAAAGAGAAGGGCCAAAGCGAAGAAAAAAGAGACGGCGAGAAAAAGAAGAAGAAATTTCCTTTCAAGTGTTACAAGTGTAAACTGGGAAATGATGGTAACTGGTGTTTGGATAGCGGCTGTACGTCGCATGTGTGTAGGGATAAAAATAAGTTCATCAAAAAAGTACACTGCGCGAGTGACACTTTGAACCTGGTTAGTAATGCTGCTGCAAAAGTAAAAGCCAAGGGAACTGTAAAAATCACTGTTAAGGGAAAAAGATTATTTTACTTGAAAATACGCTTCACGTGCCTGAATTGCGTACATCTTTGTTATCAGTTTCGAAAAAAACTGATAAAGGTAGTGATGTTCTGTTTACGAAAACTAATGCCATTGTTCTAGATAAGGGAGGAAACGTTAAATTTACCGCGGAGAGAATCGGTGACTTGTATTACGTTCTTGATAGCACCGAAATCGCTAATGTAGTTTCTGAAGAGTTGAACCCGAATAAGAAATTAGGTATGTGTGAGCCATGCATTAAGGGGAAGTTCGCGCAGACCCCCTTTCCTGAAAAGTCGTCGCGAAACATGGAAATGCTTGAAAACGTACACACAGATCTGTGTGGGCCCATGCGCGCTGAGTCAATGGGGCGCGCGAAGTATTTCATAACGTTCACTGATGATAAAATGCGATGGACTGAAGTAAGGTTCTTGCGGAGTAAGGACAAAGCACTTGAAGCTTTTAAAGGATACAAGAATCTGATGGAGAATCAGACAGGAAAGAGAATTAAACGTCTACAGTCAGACAATGGTAAAGAGTTTGATAATATGGGTTTTGAAAAATATTCAAACGAGTGCGGTATCATGCGAATGTTTACTGTGCCCTACACGCCTCAGCAAAACGGTGTGTCAGAGCGAAAAAACCGAACATTAGTCGAAATGGCTAGGTGCCTGCTGATCGAGTCGAATCTCCCACCGCGGTTTCGGGCCGAGGCGATAGCAACAGCAAACCATGTGAGAAACCGCTGTCCTTCTAGGAGTCTAGGTGGGGAAACACCGTTTGAAGAATGGAAGGGGCAGCCGCCGAACCTCTCTTATCTGCGTATGTTTGGATGCAAAGCATATGCCTTGCTCAAGGCCCCTGGTAAAGGGAAACTTGAAGCCCGCGCATCCAAAGGCGTATTCATCGGATATTCGGAAGTATCAAAGGGATACAGAATCTAGTTTCCGGAGGAGAAAAATATTGGTGTGAGCAGAGATGTGAAATTTCTAGGAGAATTCTGATCAGAAGAACAAAACGAAGACTTCATCTCAGCTGATTACTTTCAACAGAAAGTAAACACTCAATGCGGAAGTAGAGAAGGGATTGAAATGAGTTTACAACCCACTCCATCAGTTAATCCAGAACCAGAGAACATCAACGAGAATATTGATGAAAGAGATGAATCATTAGAAGAAGATGACAACCCAGAGCAGAGAGAAGAGGAACCTGAAAACCCTGAAAATGAAGAAGACGTGGAAGCAGTTGGCGAACCTCGAAGACTGCGCGGAAGACCAAAAATGATACGGACTGGGCGTCCAGGTCGACCCAGGAAGCAGTACAATATTGGAAATGAAGAAGCAACAGTCGAGGAACCAGAAATTGCAAGCATATCCGAAATTCCCGTAGCAGACGCAATATCTGGAAATGAAGCCTATGAATGGGAAGAAGCCATCCGTAGCGAGTTTGTCTCCCTAATAAAAAACAAGACTTGGGAGTTGGTTGATAGACCAAAAGATCAGAGTGTGATCGGTTCCAGAATAATATTGAAAAATAAGTACAATACTAATGGAACACTGGAAAGAAAAAAGGCACGAGTAGTGGCAAAGGGATATTCACAACGGCCCGGAATCGACTTCCAGGAAACCTTTGCTCCTGTCGCCCGCCTTAGCTCGATCAGAATACTCGTCGCCTTGGCTGTCGAGTATGAGATGGAAATCCACCAACTAGATGTCACGACAGCGTTTTTGAATGGAGACATAGAAGAGAAGATTTTTATAGAAATGCCTGCTATGTTCCAGGAAAGACTAGAAGAAATAGTTGCTGAGAATCGACAATGTAAACGAGAATTCAAGGAAGCTGAGAAGATGCTGCAAGAAACACGTAAAGGAGACAAGGTCTGCCTAATGAAAGAGGCAATTTACGGGCTGAAACAAGCTGGTTATCAGTGGCACAAAAAGTTTAATCAAACGCTTAAAAAGCTTGGTTTTAAACCATTGACGTCTGACATGTGTGTTTACACAAATCAAAGAAACACAGAAACAATGATCGTAGCTACGTATGTTGATGAAATCCTACTGTTTTCAACCAATCTACAATGAATGTCAGAATTTAAACAGGATTTGAGAAAAAGTTTCGATGTGAAAGATTTGGGGAGGGTCATTCACTGCCTAGGTTTAGAATTCACACGCGAAAACGGGAAAATAGAAATCTCGCAGAAAAAGTACATTCAAAATTTGCTACGGAAATTTGGTATGGAAGATTCCAAGCCAGTTGCGACACCATTGGACGTAGGAATGAAACTGCAAAAACCGGAAGAGTGCTCTAAAGAAAGTTACCCTTTTCGAGAACTCGTAGGAGGATTGATGTATTTAGCAGTTGGAACTCGACCTGACATCGCTTACGCTGTAAACAATCTCAGCCAATTCAACACGTGCTACGGGAAGGAACATTGGACAGCCGGGAAGAGAATTTTGCGGTACCTGCGAGGAACGTCGAACCTTGAACTAACTTTTGAGAAGACAGGAAAACCAATTAAAGGATTCGTGGATGCTGACTGGGGAGGTGGAAAAGGTGGAAGAACGGATCGAAAATCATACACTGGATACGTTTTTATGTTAGCAAACAGTGCAGTCTCTTGGGAAGCTAGGAAGCAGCGAAGTGTAGCTCTTTCTAGTAGAGAGGTAGAATATATGGGCTTATCTGAAGCTACGAAAGAAGCTATCCACTTGAAAAGATTCTTAGGGGAAATCAATTTGAGAACGTATGATGGTATAGAAATATTCAATGATAATCAAGGTGCTCAAAATCTTGCAGAAAATCCCGTTTTCCACTCAAGGACGAAACACATAGATATTCGATATCACTTCATCCGTGATGTGTTAAAAGAAGGAACAGTCGAGGTACGGTACATGGCAACAACTGATATGATTGCTGATGTGCTTACGAAAGCACTCTCAGGACCAAAGCACTGCAAGTGCTTGCTGGATTTCGGAATGAAGAGAGAAGAACTTAACTAACAATGGATTGAGGGAAAGTGTTGTGCTGAAATGATGCAACGTAGCAATCTCAATATTATATTTGTGAGTTCATGGCAACATCGCATGTTGCGTCAGGTTCGTCAGTCGTCTCCTGATCGTGCGTCGATCAAGATCAAAACATCAGAGGTTTATTTGATTTACTCGTTGTAACAATATATTCCAGTTAACAGATATCGCTTACGGTTTATTTGATCCTGATCCTCTTAGTTCCTACACAATAAAAAATGATTCAAATAATAATTTTGGTTTTATACTAAAGTGTGAGCCTTATTTATGAAAGTAGGAAATGGAATATAAATTAATTTCAATGCAGTTTTGGAAGAGTGAATGATACATATCTTGAGAAATAGAAGTTTGCGTCAAAAGAATGGGTAAAAAAAAGTGATGAAAAACAGCCAGACTGGACGTATTTTGTTATTGAAAATTTTCAGGGGCAAGAACCAACGTGTATACTCTATGCCGCCTAGCAGCCGGATCTGCTTTAACGACTGACAGGTCTTTAAGCTCCAATTTTGAATGCACAATATTTTTTGCAGTTTTCAATATGGTCTAATCTTTACTGACATTAACTAACTATTCAAACCCTGGGGAATACTGATAGCATCTTGTATGAAAAGTGAGAAATTATTATTATGGTTCGTATGAAAATTACGATCGTTCAAGAAGATTTTGGAAAGTACACTATATCACAAAACTATTATCAGACATATAATTTTGGTTGAACTTTTTTTTTCTCAAAAGTGTTTTTTTTCTTAAATAATTAAGCATGATTGAAATATCTTTATTATCTTATTAGTTATAAGAAGTGAAAATATTAGGTAATACATGTTTCCTAATCATTTTTCTTTAGCTTCATTGAATATTCTCTAAAAGAATTTAAAACACAGTTGATCTGTCAGATTGCCACCAAATGAGCAAAACGCCCCTGATTATTATGTTTCAACATTCTGTCAGAAAGTTGAAATGGAAACCGGATCAGCTCTTGCACTTCACATAAAAAGAAATTCTACACATACAATGTTTGGATACACCCGGATCCTTCAGAAACATAACTGATGAAATTGTAACTGAATTAGAAAACTTGTTACGGAACGACTTGCTGGTTTTGATCGAGGAAGAGGATTTCAATTGAAAAGAATATTATAGCAAGTTCTATAAGATACCCGAAAGCTTTAAGTTTTTTATAGGAGAAAGAATTTTATTGAAAGACATGGTTCACTTCGTTCAATCGAAGCCCCGACACTATTGGGGATGCACCGAAGAATTATTGGAGAACAATTCTATTTCAAGAGAAATGGAATCTCTGGAAATCGACTTCAACATCGAGTGAAAAAAGGTGAATGGATTACTAAAAGGATACATACGACAAAGAAACGACTGCTTCTCTGATTCAACGAAAACATTGTTTCAGCAAGACTTGAAGATGGATGTAGATTTCAAAGATAAGACATATGCAGCAATCGTCACATGTCCGGTTTGTGGTGAAACAACTAGCTTCAAGAAACTTGATATAACTGGAACCAGCAGGAAAGGATGGGTCATTTCTAATTTTGGAAGGCACCTTTATACACATTTGGACACAAGCCCAAAAAAATGTCACCCTGAGACATTGCCGAGAATCTCAGAATCAGCTGGCACCACCTGTAGAGGAAATCCGAACAGAACAGCTTTTCTTGACATGAGAACTGCTAATAATCATCCAGTGCCATATGAGTACAGTTCTCCTATTCCGAGCGGATTCGGTACAGTATCTATTAGGGTTCCAACCTTCAATGCAGTTGCTCCGGATCCTGCAGCTGCTGATGATAACGAACCCATGTATAGAGCCGTCTGTCACAGGTTCCCCAAAGAATTCGCGAGCCATGCAGATGATTTTTCTTCAACAAGCAAGGTCATCAGTAGCGCATTGGGATGCTTGCAATCTGAAAATATGGATTTGAGAGGCTGAATTGGGTTTATTCATAGAACTTCATCACATGTCCAAATAGGAACCGGAGGTAAGACTTTTGATTGCGTGAATAGTGTAAGTGTCGGAGAAGATATCCGGATGGAAACCGGAGGCGAGACTTTGGTTCGCGCTAATAACTTTATTGTTGTGGAAGATGTCCGGATAGAAACCGAAGGTGTGACTCTTGATTGCAACAAGAGTGTCAGCATCAAAAAAAGAATTTATAATTCAAGCTTTTGAGCCATGGTCGGTCGATGCGCCAAAGCGAGTGTTACTTACAAAAAGGCGGTCTCCGATACGAGAAACCCCTCAAACTATTCGCGACCTACCTTTCTATTGTTGGAGGAAGAATTCGATATTAAACCTTATTTGCGAACCTACTACTACCCTTCTTAGGTACAATCAGCCGCACAATAAGTAACTATTCCCTGCCTTTAATTGAAGGATCGTGTCGTAGTGCAGAACTGGAAGAATTTCTGACAGTTAGAAATTAAACATCTTCCGTTTGGCTGAGTGAGGATGCAACACGCATAACTGTGCGAATACAGTATGATCCGCATTCAAATCAATGAATAGGATTTGTTTTGCCTTTCAACAAACGAGGGATGCCTGTTGCAAGCTCCCTTACGGCTACCTCCGCTGAAGCTATACAAGATCATTTTGAAAATAATGCTAGGGCATCTTTGCTGTATGCTGTAATAGCACAACCGCTACAAAAAGGCGCACATTACTTCTGTCTTTGCTTATTTGGTACGAACAAGAAAAAATGTAATGAACAGTTAAAGAAAACGGAATATCGGTAGAAGGTATTTCTTCGGATGATCACGCGAGATTATTAGGAACGATGCAATTGACAACAGAAATTGGACTCACATGTAAAATTTCGATGTTATTAGTGATGGCTTTCAAATTTTAGAATTCCATGCAAAAGTAATTCCTCATAATAATTGCACACAGGACATACATCACAATGGTACAAAGTTAAAATCACGCATGTTAAAACCTTCGATAATCTTGCCATTAGGACATTTCATAGTTTCTGCTGCACACTTACAACTTCTCATCCAGGAAGTCATCAAAGATAAAGATTCACTGACACAGAGCGATATATAAAGCAGGGATAAAATGAATTTAAAGTCCGTGCTGCAAATACGTGATCCAAAAATTTGGGAATTGCTAGAGGACCATGTTCAAGGAAGCGAAGGCACTCGAGCTTATTTGAAGGTCATGTATTATATGATGAATTCATATTTATCAATGTCTCTTACGATCGAAGACAGGATCTATTATATATGGCACGGTGTATTTTCTTGCGAGTATGGCGTGCATGATTAAAAGATATTCCTGAATATTCAGTAACTGATAACTGTATTACGTCTAATACGTACATGTTCATTAAAATAAATGCTCATGGTTTGTTAAACGTAATCTTTGACTGCATTCAGAAGAACTCTTTCGAAAATTTCCTACCTCACCAGTTTGGCAGCCAATAATGTGAGAGCTTCTTCCGAAGCTTAAGGTCGCAAAGTACGACTTGCTCAACTGTTGGAAACTATCGTGTTCTCAACGCTTTTCACCAAGTTCAAAGGCTACAATAACAGGGTGACATTTCCGTGATGGACTTCCAGTCTGAAGAAGAAAATCTCATTTTTCCTCGAACAGCGCATTCGAATGCATCTTTCGAATTTCAAGAAAATGCATGTCAATCTTCAATTATACTAGATAGAAATGTTGTCAGTCCCACTGTGCGATCAATCACAGAAGTTTTAGCACGTGCTAAAAAAGATGCTGCATGGATGAAATCCATGCTAGGAATGCAAATTGATTCCACAGAAGCTGAAAGAGTGCAAATGGAAAACTCTAGCCAGAGTGAGAAAGATAACGAGGAACTTCTTCATGAAGACGAAAGTTCTGATTCTGAAGATGATGTGCATCAAGAAGCTTCCACATCTTCTAATGTGCAAACAAAATCTCAGGATGATGACTGTGATTGCGAGGACTTGCAAATTCTATCGGGCATTACACGTACGTCTTTAGAATTAGATGATCATTCTGAATCTCGAGTAAATATTGATCCGGACGGGCCCTTTGCAATAGTTAGGAATAATGGCAAGCAGCATTTCGTCAGAAAATCCTCCATTTGTTGTTTGCTGAACTCGAGAGGGTAAGAACATCCGAATATTCAAGCAATGTACGAAGCGAGGTTTGCAGCACTGACATTCCAAATTTTAATTTTCCGCTCGAATGCCGAGAAGTAAATATAAGTGACTGGTGCTTGTTCGAATCAACAAAAGACAATCATTGTCTTGTAGGACTTAGTCTCGGCTTTAGCTACACGAGTGGAAAAACTTGGAAAAGTATTGAATATTCAATTGCTTTTGCTATAATCAGAGGCAACACAAAGTGTATAGGTTTCCTTTGTCACTGGTTTGGAGTGGACGGTAATGGATTTTTGAGTCTACTAGATATGGCTGTGCATGGCTATATCCAAATAAGCCAGTATAGACTTACTCTTCCACCTCCAATATCGTCGGAGTTTGGTTTCATGTTACATGATGTTACATATCAACATATAAAAAGAATATTGTAAGAAGAAAGAAAATTGAAAAATTGGAACGCATCCATGCGAAAACTTTTTTTTGATTTTTCGATTTAACATTGAATTGAAATTAGTCAATTCAAGGATAATTTTGAAGAAAATTTGAATATGTTCCTACATAATGAATCAGTGGTGATAGCAACCTACAGCTTGAGGTGGGTTTCGAACCAGAAAGAGCAACAACCACAAAGTACTTAGAGAACCTTTTTTCTGTAAGGATGCCAGACTAGCACGACTCTCCGTGGACCGCCAAAGCTCTACAATAAATAAAGAAGTCATATACGCGTTAAACAAAGCTGTCACACTAGCAATGAACTAGCCATAAGTAGGTTCAGGTAACAGAAAAAACAGTATAACCGATACTAGTTTCAATCGCATCCAAAATAACTAGCTGTGAATTTCATCTCGATTGTTTCAACTTTGTATTTATAATTATATGCTTCTTACTGCATAAGCACTTTGCTTCTCGTCAGCAAACGTAATTGTTTTCTTATAGAAAAAGTTTCGTAATGGTAACAATGTAATATTTAGAAAAAAAATCATTTTTATTTATTATGATTATTCGGAACTCATTTTATGAACGCTCTGCAACATGAAATTGACTTGGAAATATCAATTATCATAAATACCATACTCTTTTATACAAAATTTATCAATATTATAGGTCAACTGTTTGAACTAGAGAATCTTTTTCATTTTTGCATCAAGGGTAAATTCTGTTATCAAAAGGATTTTTACTTTGAAAACCCCCTTCTCTACAAATTTGCAAAGTGCAAAAAAAAGTTAATAAATAATTTCATAAGTCTTTCAGTAAGTTCAGAGATATGAGTGGTAGAATGAGCTCGCCAAATTTTATCAAGTTAGCTGCAACCGTCTTCAAGTTATTGTGCCTATAAAAGAATGTAACACACACACACTTCCGGACAATTGTTCAAAACATTAGGTTGAACATTTTGTAGTTTACAGGAACGTTCAATGAAACTAACCCAACATGTTTCGAATATGTTGCCATTAGAAAACTTCCTCTATGAGGAAGAAAAATTTGTATGAATTCCTGATGCTTTAATTCGAATATGACTATAAATGATGAAAATACTATTAATTAGAAAATCAGTATTTCTAAGCCGCGTATTTCATTTTATTTTTCCGTTGAGTTCCAAGTACAGCTTATGTATACAAGTCAATAGACATGCTTCGTATGAAAAGTAATAGATTATTTTATATGCTTCATTTTGAAGTGAACATGCCTGCGATTTCAGAACCATATATGTACAATTAGAAATTAGATGAATAAAAATTTGCTATTAGGCAAATACCTTTAAAAATACTTCAATCAATAATCCCATTGTTGCATTATCTCATTCTTTTTTGTCTTGTTCTTACATGCTGCAAAACATTCAAATATCTTTACTGCATACAAAATCACCAGGAACTTTTTTTCCATGATTCTCAGTATAACGAAATCAATGCTTGGAACAGTTAAGCACTAATTGTCTGCCTTGTGAAAAGACTGCTTCACGCAAGTTTTTTTTGATAAAAGAGGACAAATATTACAAAATGAAAACCCAAAAATAATTCCGTCAAAAGAATTGAAGCAAGATTCTTCTCAAATATTTGTAATATCGTTAATCGAAGAATAAGTTCGTACGTCTCTATCAAACTTAGCTCTGTCAACATAACAATCGTCATCAAAATTATAACATTGGGTAACTCATAAATAATAATGTATCTTTCAATATATTAGCAACAGAAGAAACATATATTATTATCTTCATTATTTATAAGACAACGCGAGTTGAGGGAATCGACGTGGCGTAAAGCAGATTGAGGTGTTGTAACAGGGGAATCAGAGCGTGCAAAACGGAATCAAGCTTGAAATCAATTGAAAACATGAGAAATAGATAGCCTTTGATTCCTCTGATTCGAGAGTAAATGGCCCCTCGGTTATGAATTAAACTCATTTTTTCTTATTGCATTTTCTAACTGCTCCGAAAGGGAATTAGGCTTGAATCAAGAGGACGAGTTGACGAATTCGATCTGAATAATCCTTTGTACGGAATTAATTCATGGAATAAATTAGATTCCTCACAGTTGCTTAAGCAAGAATGGTAATAACGTTACTAATTGAATGGTCTGCAATGTGCACATGTATCGTAGAGCATATTATGTAAACACGCAGGTGCTTGAAGATATAAACTGTGTGTTTTGTGTTCAATATTGTCAGAACAGAATGCGTGGATTTGATAATAGTAGGGAGCAAATAATTTGATTCAAGATTACAGTGAATATGCGAGCGTTCGAGGCGTAGCGCGAGGACCTTAAATCCATGTAGATATGAATTTGGATTGCATGTGGGTGATCCATATAAGAATGACGGGTAATCCGAAACCGGATCATAATCAAATGAAAGTTCAATAAGAGTAGATTTGAGCCCATTTTATACTTGAAGTAACTTATCGTTGTATCGACTCGTCGTGTGATATTTTGTATTTTAATAAACTATAAAGTATTTAGCTCAAGATGAAACAAATTTGCGGTAGCCCATTCACTAGGTAGTATTTGACTAAATTCCTCCACATACTTGTCAACCATTCTTCTCTACTCATCCAAATATTTTCTTGCCCATATAAAACCATATTCTAGGACTGAACTTAATAAATATTCAGTGATTTAACTAAATATTTTTATAGGTGCTGCGTGGTAATGTTATTATCAATCTAAATGAATAATTAAACCACTCCATTTAAAATATAACTTATATTTATTAAAGAAAAATGCCTGTAACAGGCGAAGGAAGAATTTGAAATATTTGCGAGCTGACTCGCAAGGCGATCTGAAGAGTTCAGCTGCTCGAATTGTATTGACGCACAAATTTGGAAAAAGGAAGGGCGTAGGTCCGGCCTACCCGGAAGACCTTTCTGATCGCATACGGAAATTCATGACTCGGAAAATCCCCCGAAGTTGAAGATAGTCTGAGTGCGTGTAAGTTGGTCGCTGACCACATGGACAGGCAAGCAAAATTCTCAAAAATGGAAGAAATTACCATCGACGACAACAAAGAAAGTTGGTGTCCAAGATTGGTTCGGACGGCTTATAGCTATAAACTTAAAATATCTTAAGAAACTATCCTTAAGTAATTCCAAATTATGGGAAATGTGTCCCTAGAAGGTGAAAACGGCTTAAGTAATAAATCTATTCTATCTTAGGGCCCTACTCAAGTATTCGGATTGAGGAATTAAGGCACATATTTTCGATGTGAAACAACAATACCAGATATTCTGAAAAATGGAGGATACATTGTTATGCCGTAACAATAGGTGCAACTTTAAGCATGTGGAGTACTTCAGAGTAAACTAACGTTGCTCCTTTTTTTTCATTGACGAATATATATAAAAATTCTTCCACATCATCGAGTTACGGAATCGCTCAGAACATGTTTCTGCATTAATAATGATTGCACGTTTTTCATTCTCTTTCTCTAGCGAGTAGTATTAACTGACTGTTTCTTTTTAAATCTTCGGTGTAATTAACAACTGTATTTTCTTACAGAATCAGATCAACGATCACCACCTGCACCCGTATACTCAGACCACTTTCCCATTGGTGCCATAACGTACCGTGATGGGCAAAAATATGGAGAAGCTCATGAAACGGGGATTTATGATTTACATGGTAAAGATGGTTATCAGAGAACGAAAACATTATCTCAAACATTATCTTGAACAAAAATCATAAAATTACGCCAAAAATCATCAGTTTCAATCCAAAGTATAACATGTTCTGTGGGCGGATCCAATAATACCCCGAGTACGTAACATCTCTTATCACAAACTCTGCGTTCAGATGATGATTCTTAGCTTCTCACGTGCAGGGGAAGAGTAACATTCATATGCACCTGAACTTTTAAAACCTCTTTTCAAATCCGCTCCTGGGGTGTTTGGAACAACTGTTTTTCCCTCGAAGTAAATTGCATATGGAGCCAAAGTAATTCACTTATTCAATTTTTAGTCAAACAAGAGTTTTCATGCAACTGTCTCCCTTATGTTTATGGAGAGAGGAATATGAAAACATGTGCTTTGTTTGGAGACGATTCTAGAATATATCATGACATATAAAACTGAAGTTTAATGTTTTGGGTCATTGTCATTAGATAATAAAATTTGTCCTAAGATCAACGTCTCGCTGCGAAAACGGTTACATTTTCTGCTCTGGTACATCCAGAACTGTTTGAAAACAATCTCCATTTATAGAAGACTGGTGCTTGATCTTTAAATACATGCATAAACTAATTGAATGTACCTTTCCTGGATGATAATATTAGATACGATGTTTCCTCATATAAATGATAAAGAACCGACTTTCTTTCTACACGGAAAAAACCAAACACCATTGATTCTTGCGTTTGATACGACTCAGTCGTGTTTGACGTAAAAAAAACATCCAGACAACACTGCACGTTGCGCACGTACCATTTATTAGCGTCCATACACGATTAATTAGTGTTCACGCATTGGCTAGTGATGTCTTACGCAGTAGCGGTAAGAAAACCCGACTGAGTCATTCGTACGCATCACTGGTCATTGTCTACGCATGAAAAGTTAGTGCGTGCGCAGCACTCATCAGTGTGCAAAACGATAAAGAATCGTGCTGCCCCGCATAAGACTCCCATGTCAAAATTATCGACGTGGAAAAGGAGTCAGGGATTTTCTTAGGTTATGTTATTACGTACACAAGAAAATTAAAAACCCCTTGAACTTATCTCAAATTTATAAGCTTCTCCGAATAAACTTTATCCGAAACTTTCGGAAATCGGCAGATGCATTCACTATTTCAACCGCACGCGAAACAATCATTTGATGTACCTGAGTGACATTCGGACTTTTCATTTGTTGCTTTAATATAATCAAGCAACCACTTTTTTCACGATTTTTTATTGTTTTGAACAGAGATGAGCGCTACGTGCACGCGCTAACTATTGACGCGTAGACTATGGCCAGTGAAGTGCACGAACGACTCAGTCATGTTTTTATGATTGTTGCGTAAGGCATCACTGGCCGTTGCGTGAACATTTCTGAACCGTGCTTTCGCAGCTTTCAGTGGTTTTTCGCAATTTTTTCCCAGCAAACATCAACCATTGGTGTTTGGGTTTCTATGTGTATTATTCCCATGGGTTCGATTTCGTATCGTATACGACGATTGCGCTCTAATCGCTGAATCACTTCAATGTGAAAAAATGCGTTTCCTTAACAGACTGCTGTCATAATAAATAACCTGACTTAAGGCTGTTCTGATATCTCTAATCTTCAGAATAGATTCATCGTCATGCATGCTGAATAAATGAAACAAAGGGAGGAAAAGAAAAATTCCGACCTTATGGAGTGGCATAACATAAAGAACAAAGTTACAAAAGATTTTGGTGAAGTTTATATTGGCTATAGGAATGTTGCAAAGTCAACTATGAAAACACCAGGAGACTATGTGTGATAGTCAAATCAACCATCAAATTAACCTAATGTTAGGTTATCTGTTATAACAGCCATCTGTCACAGGAACACATTTTTTCTCAAATAAAAGGCATTTAACCAAAAGAACGCTACTGTTGTCTGGACAGATGTAAAGTTGTGGCATTGAGTACACAGATGTAAACCGGTATGACAATCACATATTCCTCATCTAATGATTCGTATTAATTAAGAAATAAATTGATAACTTTATTCCTCTTACATTATCAGGTCAACGCATAACACGATTTGAAACTGGCGATTTGATATCAAGCAGTGAAGCTGAAGATGCAGCTGCCATTGCAATGTATATTGCTGGTGGTTTTCATCCGTTCCAGGGACAAACATTCAGATTGACACTATAGAGGATATCGCATACGATCCTTGTCAAGAATTCAATAACTGTGAAATAATGTATGAGCAGTATAATAAATAAGAAGATTTGACATAGCCACAGAATATTCTTCTAGAATCACATAACCCCCCCTAGTAAAAATGCCTATTAGAACACCATATAGAAACCTTATATCCTGCTTTCAAGTAGGTCCTATTACTTTTTTGGGCGGGTTTTGTATCGTGGTTCTATGTAATTTTGTACTCGTCAATAAGAAACTTCGAAATTGGATCTAATGAGGAATGTAAGTGTTTCGTAAAAACTTTCGAAGTGGATCTAATTGAGTTCTAATGTAAATGTATATGGTACTTGTAGGCATTTCCTATTAGGTTTTGAGTGACACCTAAGCGGTTCTATCTGGTTTATAATTGGTATTAATTTGGTTCATAGCGACTTTGTACGTGTTTCTGACTAGGTTTGAATGTGTGTTGGCTGCTCGCCATGCATCACCTGTTAGATCCTACGTGACTCCTCATAGAATTTTCTATTCGGTTTCATACAGGTATTAATGTGGAGCGTAGTAGCTTGCAAAGTGGGTCTGATCAGGATCTGATGTGTTACCTATTCGTTACTCGCACTACATATTCTAACTGATTTTAATTGGAACCTAGTCAGCTTTTATTTGGCTTCTGATCATCATTCGTTTCAGGCATAGTAGGAGCTCATTGCAAAGTGTCTAAAAAGTATAACTATTCTTCATACTTATATCGTTCTCAGTATCAAGTCAAACAGAAGTGTATAGTAAAACTTTTTACTGAGTGTATATTGTTTTTATGTTTTAAAGTCCATCTCTAATCTGTTTTCTTTTTGGTCTTGTGAAACGGCCCTAAATAACTCATATTAGGCCCTGAAATACAAAGAACAAGTGTTAATGCTAGGAGACTGAAAATAGGAAGGAATTATTCTTTGTAATCAACAATGAGAAAGTAATTGGTAATTGATGCGATTTTTTTTTAATGAGTAACGCATATTTGTTCTTCCAACCAATGAAATTTCATTTAAGACAAATATCAAAAAGTTAGCATTGCTTGAAAAAAGTTGTTGCTGAGGTAAAAGTACTCTATAGCTTATATAATTTTAATAGAAGGAGGTAGCAGTATTAGGTCATTGTGATTCTGCACCAGGCTCTTCAATTTCAAAAATCTGCAAATGAATAAATGATTTTCTCATTATACGCAGTAATTTCAGTAGCAAAATTAGCTAGCAGGAATTGAAGTTAATCTAAAAAACAATAATATTCGTTTATATAAAGCTGAATTTCGGAAGTTTTTATCATTTTTTGATTCAATTTGAGAAACGAGTAAATTGCTAGTACATAAGTTTCACAACTATTCACGAATTATTTCTTACAAGGAAAAAATATCTATTCGAATGATATTGATAACAAGTATAGTCCTTGTGCGAAGTTTTTCTTATTGTTATTCAAATTCTTAAATATAAATATTCCAGAAGGGCCAGAAAAAAATCTCAGTCGATACCTGGATTTGTCAAGTTTGCCAAAAAAAGAAGAAAAAAAAGAATCAGTCATTATATTAAAAGAAAAACCTTCAAATTGGAATATCGTAAATAACTTAAGACTATTTATTTAGAAAGAGAATGAACATTCTGTTTGAAATGTGAACGGAGAATTCTCTTACCGAATCATCATAGTCACTGTCTTCGTTCTCATTTTGCTCTTTCATTTCTTGTCTGTCATTACTATCCCCTCCTCCTTCTAAATCCTCCGATTCTTCGCAAGAATCTGTCGCTGCCCCTTCCGATTTCTGTTTTTTCAATATGTTGTCATCGTCGGCCGCCGACGAATCCTCGTCAGAGGAAACGTTAGGCTTCGATTTCTTGTCAGCCTTGTTGGTGTTAGATATTTTCTTCCTCTTCTGTTGGGTTTTCTTCGAGCTGCGATTAAGTCATGCAATTTTTTGCCCTATGTATGCCTTGACGTGAGCTGAATGCTTTGCAATTGATTCCTTGGGCATTTTTTTCGATCTCAT